>JAMZAV010005104.1:0-111569 GCA_024449915.1 Sweltsa coloradensis
GTCAGGGAAAACAAAAGAAGGGGGTGGTTGGGGGCCCATGGAGTGTCGATTAGAAGAGCGGGGGTTTGGTTTGGTGACCTTGAGATAATGGTCGATCACTGCAGGGAGGTCGTACACGCCCATCTCGTGCCACCTGATGTTACATGAGATGATGGCAAAGTTTCACACGTCGTCGAAAAAACAAAAGTATTAAAGTTTACAATAAAAAAACCTTGGAACTGGTTCCAACAAATTAAACTTCAGTTATCATTAGTTATCTAAAATTAGTTAGATGAGTTAAAAGACTTTAACCTGGACTTTTAATTTAGTACGTATCTATAAAAAATTTTTGGTTTTAGTGTTGAGTTTAAAAACAACTGGAAGTTAGTTATCTGAAAGTTACATTCATTTGGTAAAACCAGCCATAATTTTTTTTGAATAGTTTTTTAACAAGTTTTTAGACTATCTTCCTATAATGTTCATTGACTCATCGATGGACGTAGAAGACAATGAATGAAATAATTAATTAATGGTCAGTGCTCGAGAGATTTTCACATGGGAGGATTATTGTCTTTAACTTACGTAAAATTCCAGTATTGTGCTTTATCTGGATCGAGTGTGAGGTGATTCCTGGAGTATATGTTCCCCCTGGCGTTACCGATCCAGACGTCGTATCCCTGGTCGGCCAACAGGAACCCTGGGTAAAAAATAAATACTTAAATAATAAAAAATAAATAATTCGAATAGTTTCTACTTACAGTGTTAGATTAAAGGTTCAATATTTTATATATCCAATTTGATACATTGGTACAGATTGATCAGCCGAAGCTTAGATGTTAACATGTCTGCCGATATCGCTATTGACAGAAGTACAAGAGTAGCTTGAAAGTATAGTAGATAGTGACATGAACTGACTCTCAGTTGCAGACATTTAAAAAAGTTTAACACACACCGTGTCAATGATTACGCCATTGGGAACCGACGACATACCGTACTAACTAATTGGATGAGCGAAGCAAAGACTTCAATTTCACTGCCCCACAAAATAAAAATTAGCACGGGTGTTTTTTTTTGTATTTTTGTCTGTTTGTTTGCACTCTACCGGGCAAACGGCATTTTATGCGATCTTGATGAAAATTTGAGGGGACCTTCGAAATCAAATATTTCTCATGTAAATCGTACTTTTATGATTTTTTCTCGGTTTTTAATACGGTATATTCATGACATTTGGGTCAATTCTGACCAAACGGGTGGGGCAACAACGTTCATATTTTACGTTTACGTAAAGATTATGGTGGTGTAATGCCTTTTGAAAGAAGAAGTTGAAAAAGTCGGTCAAAATTTATAGAAACAAAGGTTTTAATACAAGCCTTTAACAGGTGTACAATAAAGAAAAAGTAATGAGATTCTACTTAAAAACGAAATCATTGAAGAGAAATAATTAAAATAAAAGATCATCCATCAACGCGACAGGAGTATGAGTTCGCAAAGCGGCCTAGTAGCCATACAGTGCTTGTCAATTTAATCATAGGACCGCAGGTTTTTATTCATAAGTGGATCATGCAGTGCTCAATGTTTAAGCGCGTGTTTGTGTCCGTGTCCGTGTCCGTGTCCGTGTCCGTGTCCGTGTCCGTGTCCGTGTCCGTGTCCGTGTCCGTGTCCGTGTCCGTGTCCGTGTCCGTGTCCGTGTCCGTGTCCGTGTCCGTGTCCGTGTCCGTGTCCGTGTCCGTGTCCGTGTTCTACCTACCTAGTCCTCTATCCGGCCCAGCTAGCACCCAGATATCCGAGGATGCAGCTATCCCATGCTGTAGGAGAACTGGTGACTTGACCCCTGGACCCGCCGCCTTGGGGCTGCCGGGTATCCGGTGCAGGGTCAGCAGGTACCCGTCCTGTGTGGTCACCGTGTGAGTCTCCACGGGGTACCCGTGCGAGGTGATGATATCGGTCTGGGGACAAAATGTCACGATATAATAATACTTTCATCCATTGAAACCACTTTAACGTTGAAAATTCGGCAACGTATCTGACGAAAATATGTTTGTGTGTTTTAAAAAATAGTTTTAATGCCTACGTAATAACGTACTAATGGCGGACGACAACATCTTATGTGCACGGTAAAAGTAAACAAATCAAGAGCTTGGTTGAAATTGGTAGGCTGACAGTCATTGGTTAAACAAAAAAAAAAACGTGGTGTACGGAACGGTTGAAGTTAAATCAACGTCTTCGCTTTGAATCCAAGTGTTTTAAATTTCCTAAGTTAAATTAAAGTTATTTTAGATGTGAAGCGGTATACACAGTGACACACCTTTTCCGCCATTATTTTTATCTTTCCTTCACCGTCATAAAATTATAACATTTTTCGTAGGAAATCTCCAAGTATATATATATTTTAATATTCAGAAGATTTTCAAATACAGTTGTAAATTTTAAATGGGTATTTTTAATGCACTCATTTCTATCTTTCCTCATTTGATTGTGGAAACCTAAGGCAAAATCTTTAATCAGGAATTTATAAAGGCAATTCAGAATAAAATCATTATAAATCTTTTATCAACTGTTTTTATCCACCTCAACCCTGATAGAAAATAAAGCAAATTATTATACTTATGTGAAAATAGCTTTTGCTTAGTCAAATTAATATTTTTCGCTACAAATCGTATTTTTGGTAGGCTCAAACTAAAGCTTGGTAAATTATATTTAATTTTACAAACACATTAATTCTTGACTTGTATCAACTATACTCAATGGTATTAGACCATTATCTAAATGTAAATTCATCAATTCACTAAATTCAATATGCTTGCTTGGTAAACCAACCGAGAAACATATTTATCCCCGCCTGGCAGTTAATAAGGTATAAATGATGGGTAGAGATTATTTGGGAAAGAATACAGAAGAAGCTATTTTTGTTTCCATTTTATTATTTGCATGTCTTTCGTAAGGATTGAAACAAACTTGAGTTATGTATGTCTGCTGGTGACCGGCATATTTAATCTAATGATCCACCAATAAAAAGTATCTTTGTAACGATGTTTTCGCTGTTGGGTACCACATCAATTTTACCCGGTGTGACCAGGAGATTATTTAAATTAGTTAAGTGTTCGGGTATTTTGAAATAAAATGTTAAGACTCATGTTGCTCTTTATAACAATAAATTAATAAATAACATAATTAATTAATTAGGTCAAATATATTTTGAAAACTTAACTTTAACTAGTTCTTTATGATATTAAATAACTAGCATTAATGCGAAATTTCGGGTATTTTCAATATCCTTCTAAAGGAAACAATTAGATTACAATAAATTAAATAACAATGCATTTAAAAGAAGAAAAAATCTTAAGAGGGTATTGAAATACCCAAACTATCGCATTAATTTTAAAGAACAAGTTAAGGTCTTAAAATTTTATTTCAATATATAACCTACTGTTCCAATAATCTAAGCATATTAATATTAAGTGCAAGGGTAAGTTGTGAAAAGAATGTCTAAGAGCGATCTAAGAGAACTCAAACCTAACATTCGCCCACGCCTGAAGAAAACCTCGTAAAAACTCTCAGTAAGGATTACCAGTGTGAGATTCGAGCCCGTGACTTGTCGAATCAGAGTCCCACACACTACGTATGAGACATGACCTATCACGGTCGGTGCACTTTATCAGATTTATATATATTTTTTAAACACACAAAAGCAAATTCGCCAAACAAATTTGTATTCTTAATTTTTCTTTTAATTCTCGGCGAACTAGAAAATGGCATAATATTTCCAAATGCAAATCGTGTAGGCCTATTGTGTTGAATTTTCGTATTTAATATGTTGTGCTATATGTTTTTATTTTGATATTTTTTATATATCAATTGAATTCGTTATTGAATTGGAATTGTTTTTATACTTGTCAATTTATCATCAACTAATAGCACCATACAAGAACACATTACCAATTTCAAATTGTGCAATGTTTTCATAATACACTATTATCACCATCATACAAAGTCGTCATGGCTGATGGTGATAATAGGATGTAGGATTGGTCTTTATATGGACTATAAAATAGTGTCGTGTGCTACTTGAAAATAAATAAATAATAATAATAAAAATAACAACAATAATAATAATAATAATAATAATAATAATAATAATAATAATAATAATAATTAGAGAAATCAAATATTTTACGAGTCATTTCGCTGTGTTCGTTTTTTATTAAATTACCTGACGTTTCGATACGTCTGTGCGTATCATCATCTGAGGCAACACTGATGATGATACGCACAGACGTATCGAAACGTCAGGTAATTTAATAAAAAACGAACACAGCGAAATGACTCGTAAAATATTTGATTTCTCTAATATTTCGGGCTGTGAAAGCATCAAGCAAAAATAATAATAATAATAATAATAATAATAATAATAATAATAATAATATTAAGAACACAATTATTTGGTGTATTTGTCATGGGTAGGTATTTAAAATACAAACTTATGTTTAGTAAAATAAAGATAATAATAAATTATGCCATTATTTAGAAACTCGCGATAATATGTGATAACAAATTGTAAAAAATAATAATTGATTTGAAGAAATATTAAGCTACTAAACAACAATATCAAGTAACTAGCAAATTCACTGGGACCGTATGTGTAAAGAATCATATTATGTTTGAAACGGTCTTTATAGCTTCAAAAGTTTTTTAATAGTGTCTAGGAGATGGTTATAAAAGGAGATTTATGTAATAGTCTGAATTTACCTGGCCAAGTTTGTATGAATGAATTTAGTTGCAACTTGCAAGTAAGTTTTTTTACGTGCGTTTTTATCATCATCATCATCATCATCTCATCATTCATTCATGAGAAATATATTATATTAAATGGACCCCGGATAAAATAGAAGTACTCGTATAATTTACCGTTTTACTAAATTTCGGAAGATCTCTGTATGTTGTCTTCAATCCATAGAAAACCGCTGAAAAAACCACATACTACCAATATTACGACACAAATCGTGTAGAACAGCATTTTTATTTAACGCACTCAACACTCGCAATCACTGACCTTATCAAAAACATAAGAGTCTAAATTACTCTCATCCAAAGTGAAAGTGTTTAATTACCTAAAATTCACAAAACAAATAAAAAAAGGGTTTTCACTTGTTTATTTTATGGTGCTTTACCAATTTGTTTTTAAATACTGATAGTTTTATTTAAAATGTATTATAGTACACGAATTCGCGTTAAAACCAAAAAGAACAAGTTATATCGCGGCGTTTCGCTTGGAGCGAATTCCAATACACGACACGGAATTTTCAAAAAACTAGTTCCACACTGAGATCATATTATAACAACCTTATACAGGACCATGACTTTGAGAGAGATCATTACAAATTATGTCATCATCGACTTGAAATTCATGTTTTACAACCATCGATTAATATTCATAGAAACTTAATCAGCTTTTTCATATTTTGTCAGTAGAAGAAATAATTGTGAATAAATAATGGTGGTTGGTGAAAAATTTGTAATGTGTCTTTTGGCTGTATTTTAGTGAGTCACGTTTTTTTTTTTTGTATAATTTTGGGTTGGGTTAGGTACAATAATTGTGAGGTTTGTTATTCTTGACCCTAGAGCAGAGGTATTGTCGTTAGTGAAGGTTATCCTTTGTTTGAGTTTGCATCGTCATAGCCTTGAAGCTTATTAACGAGTCCTGTCCTTTCCGCCGCATGTTTCATTCTGGTAAAAGACTTCCTGACGCTAGTTTTTTTCTAAGAAAGCGGAGTAATTAAACTTAGTTTTTCAAAAAATGAATTTGAACAAAATATGAATGAAACAAAAGACACCCTCAAAAATTCAGAGAGGTAAAATATTACAACTTTTGCAGGGTCACTTATGGAAAAAAAACATGTGATGTAGCTGATACGATTATCCAAATAAAACATAAGTTAATTTGTGACGGACCGAACGTTGCATGGTGGGTTCAGAGTGGGTTAAACCCAATTGGGTTCTCGAGGGAGTGGGTTCTTTGTCGAGGGAGGAGTGACATTAATTTAAGAAATACAAGTTTATTTAACTCACCAGAGTTACGTGGACGGCGGTACACAACACAACAGAATACGATTAATTATAATGAAAAAAAACGATAATAATTGATAATAAACATTAATTAACCAAACAGGCATGGATGCATCGTGCTGGCGGTAGAAGGAAGGGGGGGGGGGGTTGACCAGCGTCGGGGGTGAGGCGGCGTCGGACCCGCGTCCCACGTAGCTAGGACAACTTTTCCCAATCAAAACAGATTTAACACGTCCACACGCAGTGACAGAAAACCAAACTACTTTGCTATTCACACGTTCATTCTCCACTAGGCTCAAAATTTTGGTATCAACAACGAGACGACCCAAGACGCCCATCCGCTCTCAGCGATCGCCCGAATTCTCTCCCTTCTCCAGAGCAATGTCCACCTGACTCCCGAGTTCGTTCCAAACCCTTTTGGACCATTAGTGGGATTGAAAATTCACAAGCCGACCGACCAATGGCAATAAACACAAATTACAAATACGTTAACTTGGAATGCCGTTGGGTTCCCAGGACGCTTCCTACCAAGTTTACGAAACCAAATAAACTCTAGAAATACGATACTGTTGCCGCCAAAGTGTCCACGTACCTTGCTTGCCTGCAACCGTCTCCAAAGTCATTAACTTAAGAATCTATGTGAGGGGTGCGAAGCGGGCCCTCACAATTTATTTCCTAACACGTTTCATACATCCTTGGATTATGATTTTCCTCTGTAAATGGCCTCCTGCCGTTTTCTGTAGGGCGTGATCAATTACAAAAGCATACATATTGGGTTTTGTTCGTTGTCTGCTTAAACTAAAACAATTTACCCCAGGAGAAAAATCGGTTAAAACGGTGATGGGAGTAAAAACCCAAAGTTACTACAACTTGAACAAAAGAACGGTGTTGAGGCAGTTGGGGTTTGTTTTGGAAAGCTCCTACTCCTACTTCAGTAGCGGGTGTAAAACCTTCTCCAGTCTCACTTGTAGTAAGTTACTCCTGGAGAAAAACTGGACAAAAAAAAGGGTTTTGCAAGTTACACCCATCACAAACTTACTCTGGACAAAAAAACGGTTGTTTTGCCAATATCTACTCTTGGAGTAGTGATCTCTGGACAAACGAACAAACCTATTGTAGTAGATCAGGCTTGATTTCACCCTACAGCACCCTGACCATCCCCCTCTTCGCCTCGACGCAGTGGGTGTTTAGTGTTGGAACCGTGTGGACGTGTGAGAGCGACCGTCGTCCACCTCCAAGACACCTCTACCTACACTCGACAGCCCGGACTCTTCTGTGACTACGAAGGCCACGACGAGAAAACCCATGGGTAGTATATATTTGTTTATTTACTTATGGCCATAAGTTAAGGTTTAATTAGTTTATTCAAATCTTTCTGTATCAACATTGTGTTTCAATATAGATTACATTTTAGCTAAATCTACATACTACTGTGTTTTGTATTGTGGATCTAGCCTTATTGCCCTAGAATCAGGTAGGGACCGCCTCCCTGGTCACTTCTTCTATCTTCTTAAGGCACAACACCTTAAGATTAGTTAATTAGTTGTTAATTCTCCGACGTCGAGAGGAAGGAGTGGACGAGCGGCTACAAGATATAATAGAGCAAACGTTTACACAGTTTGAATATATTAACGTTACAACACATTTATACTATTATTGAACGTCACTAACTAGTTTCAGTAGACCTGTAACTAGTGAAGCTAGAATAAAATCCTGGTAATGTTTTAAATAACACTGGACACTAAACAATAGAAGAGGGCATCAGTGATAATAATATTGTATGACCTGAGTCCTGAAAAATAAGTGAAAATAGATGCTACAAAGCGCTATTTTTTCACTTAAACTTTAGTTTTCCGGTCTTATTTTATTTTTCATAGTATCTATAATTTGTTTATACACATTTTTATTCAATTGATATTAATTCAACCTTGATGACCAAATTTCAAATTAAAAATGTGAAACAAAGTTCATACCCAAGGTTTTGAAGGTGGCCAAAATATAGATGCTACAAAACGCTTTAAAATGACACTTGATAATGTTATAACTTATACACGTACCTCTAATGATAGTGTATAATTTCAATTGAGACCAACACTATGGCCACTAAGATTTATGAGCATAAAATCTTTAATACTTATAAATAATTTTAAAAACATACATTGGTGAATAATTACAATAAATTATGTAATAGTATGGTAAATTTTTGTTAAGGGTAACAAGCCAATAGGTTAATGACTTCAGCATTTACCATTTTGGAGTTGTTGATTGAAAAAACTATATCCGTGTGTGAGGCAGAGTTGTCGCTCAATGGAATACTTTTAACAACCTTCGGCAGTTTTGAGATCAACTTTTGGACGCCCTAGAAACATAAAAATGTATAAACAACAAGGCTGGCAAATCCTGGGTTCAAACCGAATGTAATCAGTCATCACAAAATGTACTATTTTAAAAGCTTTCAACCGACAGATAACAGTGAACGACGGAACGTCTACATAAAAATTGTGATATTGTTAAAAGTTATGTAATTTTGTGTTTTTTGTTGAGAAATTGTACCCCAATGTTGCTATTCAGCAGTTTCGTCTATTTTAGAGCTAGTTGTCTCATCAAATCGTGTTTATTAAAAAACACACATTTAAAAAAATTATTTTTGCATTTTGCATTCCTCTAGAAATGAAAGATGCTCCAAAAATAAAAATAGTTTTTTTTTTAAAGTTAAATTGTCATTAAAATGTACGTTGTATTTTAGGCCTACCATATGTTGATAC
The DNA here is from genome assembly GCA_024449915.1 of Sweltsa coloradensis. Taxonomy (NCBI): domain Eukaryota; kingdom Metazoa; phylum Arthropoda; class Insecta; order Plecoptera; family Chloroperlidae; genus Sweltsa; species Sweltsa coloradensis. The sequence goes on from JAMZAV010005104.1 coordinate 8,808, forward strand.
TACAACATTTTGTTTGTTTATTGAATTGTTGAATCCTTATTGTATTTAGTTGTTATGAAGGGAATCAGGCATAGGTTGCTATGGGGTTATGCCCTCTCTGATTCTCTTCAACATTTTGAGTTTACTATGTATCTTGATTTGTTTAAATAAAAAATAATTTTATTATGCATACAAATAAAATTAAACTATTTTTCATTATTTCCTTTCTTTTAAACATGCACTAGAGTTTTCCGAAACGTAATCCAACTTTTTCGTTTGGTTGGGTTGAGTGAGGCCTGTTTAAAAATTGTGGTCAACGAAACCATCTTGTAATTTTCCCAATTTGTTTCCCAAAGTCTCTAGTACAAGTTTCAGTATAGTTTAAAATAGACACGCGTCTAGGAGTGATATTAAACGTCTGGTAAAGACTCTTCCCCTACAATTTACATTCCTCCATTTTTTTTTTATACTTACTCTGGGTTTTATCATGCCATCGTTTAAGGAGTACAAAACCGCAACAGGTGTAGTTTTAACTGCAACTTGTACTCGGGCAGGTCTTGAACTTTTGGGAAACCCGGTAGCATTGGTGTCTAGGGGCTGGAACCTATCTGTAACGAACAGGGAACATACTTGCACAATGCACTTGCACAATATTATACTTGCACAATATGCTTACACAACATACTTGCATATACTTGCACAATGCACTTTCACAATAATATACTTGCACAATATGCTTACACAACATACTTGCATATACTTGCACAATATGCTTACACAACATACTTGCATATACTTGCTCAATTCACTTCCACAATATTATTCTTGCAAAATTTACACCCACAATATTTTACTTGCACAAAATACTCCAAAAATATACTTTTACAGTGTACTTCCACAATATAATCCCAAAATCTAGCACAATATATTATACAATATTATGCTTGCACAATTTACCCACGATATTAATATTTACACAATATACTTTCACAATATACGTCCACAAAATCATACTTGCACCTTCGTCCCCAAAACACTTGCAAAATACTTACAATTATAAATTTCACAATGTATTTGCACATACTTGCAAAAATGTATAGTTTCACAATATACTTACCACAATAGTATACTTTTACTATTTACTTCCACAATATTATATACTTGTACAATTAAAATACTTTCTCAATATACTGCACCAATGTAACTGCACGTAGGGGATCCAAGTTTCCCCAAAGCCCTTTTAGCTTTTAGCTTTCCTCTATTGAAAATAAGTCCTTGTTACATGTCATTTGAACGTAACAAATTTTAAGTACCTTTTCGAAATTTTGAAAAATAGTGCAGCAAAGTGTTTTTTGAACCCCCAGCCAAGGAAAGGGAGCCGTAAAGTGGCACAAGGTCCTAGAAAAAAAGATACAAGTTTAAAATTTGTGGACATTGTTGTACCCTTCTTCCTTTCACCAGAGCTCTATGCACTTATGAAGAGAAACGTTTCTTTTTGGTTTTAGGGTTTTGATGCTAAAATCGGTAAACATAAAATGTTTTGTAAAAACTGTACAAAATGCTAATTTTATAAGATAATATGTTTTATTTGTTTATCTAGCATTGTTTTATGTTGGAATGTTTCCCGTTATTTTTCATTTCAAATAAGGTTTTGGTGGAAAGAAAAACGCATAAGCTACAAAAATGCCAAATTTAAAAAAAAAATGTATGCTGAATATTCAAAAATAAGCAACTTTTACGAAATCTCTACAGTTAACATTAGTAACAGCTAACAGAAACCTTAGAATTATAGATTATTTACGTCGTGTCAATGATTAATAATGTGAAATTAGGAATTAACATTGAAAATTTGATGTAAGATCGATGAATTTTAAAATGTACCTTTCTGAGTTCCTTGTTGTTGAATCCACAAGCAGTGAGTAAATAAATCTGCATAGTCCCTCTAGAGGCTGCTCCTTTGAACACGCGTAGTAGACAGTGCTGACGGCAAACTCGGTTCGACGAGTTACTGGGTCACAAGCTCAAGGGGAGAAAATAAAATGAAAACAAATTTTATTTTAAATTAATTATCAAGGAGAAAATCACCTTTTCACTTCTTTTGTAATTATAAAAATGGGCATTTTGCTTGTTCGCTTTTTAAATTTAAACAATCATAGATTTTAAGTAATTTGTTTGGTATATTTACATTTTCGTTATTCAAGCATAATTCGTAAATTTTATTATTATTATTTTATTTTATTTTAATATGTTTGTGTTTTTAATTATTTGTGTAACGTATTTTGTAGTGTTTTAAATTGTGATAAATGCTGTGTATTTATATGTTTAGATTTAGTTACCTGACACTTGTACGTGGGAGATATACGTGTTGTTAGAGGCAAATCAATATTTACAAAATATAATATCCCCTAATTGTATTGCTTTTCTGTCTGTTGGTGTATATGTATATGTGTACAAAAGAACAAACCTATTGTTTTTAAAATTAGCAACACAAAAATTTAAAATAAAACAGTACTTCGAACACTGCGAAGGGGCATATGCAGCACAAGTAAACGAACTTAATTAGGTAGCTCACCAGATATTATTTACTATACTAAGTTCTGATACGACTTTAACCATAATTGAATCAAATTTGTAACGCATTTTTTTAATGTCGTTCTTGGTGGAGGTGCCGAGTATTTTAAAGTCAAGTTTAGGTGAGGCTAGCCCTATTGTCCCCAAGGGTCGCCAAATATTATGTAGTACATTGAGACGGAAAATGTGAAATAAAAATCTGAGGTCATGTTCGGTTTTTATCGGGGTGAGACGGGGACACATGCACAGACGGACGGACTAATGGTAAGAAAAGTGATTTATAAAGTAGAGCAACAGCTACGTTCCATGAAATTTAGTCCGTCAATATGATTATAACTAGAGGTACGTGTAATAGCATTTTTAAGTGTCATTTTATAGCGTTTTGTAGCAATCTATTTTTTTGGCTACTTTTAAAAACTTGGGTATGAAGTTTTTTTCGTATGTTTATATCAAAATTATGTCATCAAGGTTTAATTTAAAATTAACTGAATAAAAATAGTCTAATCATATTATAGATACTTTGTAAAATAAATAAAAAAGGTTGGAAAACATGTTGTACCTGAAATATAGCTTTTTTGTAGCATCTATTAAAAACTCATTTCACGTACTCTAATACGCAATATAAGTAAACACTACAAAGCTTTTGATAAAAAATCTTGAAATTCCGTGTAGACAGTGTCTAAAGCCCATAAGCTGATCTTGCATTGTACTCTGGCTGCTTGGAGGTTGAGCAAACCCGGGGGGAAGGGAACGGGGGTCGCTCCCATGGAAAAATTAGGGGCCCCCACCCCATACGCCAATCTGTTTCCGTATCTCTCCCTTTTTCCCCAAAAAGAGCAAAATGTTCCACACCTTCCCCCTTCCCGAGTTCGTTTCCAAACCCTTTTGGACCATTGGTGGGTTTGAAAATTCACAACCCGACCGACAATGGCAATAAACAACAAATTACAAATACGTTAACTTGGAATGCCGTTGGGTTCCCAGGACGCTTCCTACCAAGTTTACGAAACCAAATAAACTCTAGAAATACGATACTGTTGCCGCCAAAGTGTCCACGCACCTTGCTTGCCTGCAACCGTCTCCAAAGTCATTAACTTAAGAATCTATGTGAGGGGTGCGAAGCGGGCCCTCACAATTTATTTCCTAACACGTTTCATACATCCTTGGATTATGATTTTCCTCTGTAAATGGCCTCCTGCCGTTTTCTGTAGGGCGTGATCAATTACAAAAGCATACATATTGGGTTTTGTTCGTTGTCTGCTTAAACTAAAACAATTTACCCCAGGAGAAAAATCGGTTAAAACGGTGATGGGAGTAAAAACCCAAAGTTACTACAACTTGAACAAAAGAACGGTGTTGAGGCAGTTGGGGTTTGTTTTGGAAAGCTCCTACTCCTACTTCAGTAGCGGGTGTAAAACCTTCTCCAGTCTCACTTGTAGTAAGTTACTCCTGGAGAAAAACTGGACAAAAAAAAGGGTTTTGCAAGTTACACCCATCACAAACTTACTCTGGACAAAAAAACGGTTGTTTTGCCAATATCTACTCTTGGAGTAGTGATCTCTGGACAAACGAACAAACTATTGTAGTGGTTCAGGCTTGTTTTCACCCTACAGCACCCTGACCATCCCCCTCTTCGCCTCGACGCAGTGGGTGTTTAGTGTTGGAACCGTGTGGACGTGCTCCCGAGAGCGACCGTCGTCCACCTCCAAGACACCTCTACCTACACTCGACAGCCCGGACTCTTCTGTGACTACGAAGGCCACGACGAGAAAACCCATGGGTAGTATATATTTGTTTATTTACTTATGGCCATAAGTTAAGTCCTGAAGTTAAGTTCATTCTATCTTTTTTTCTGTATCAACATTGTGTTTCAATATAGATTACATTTTAGCTAAATCTACATACTACTGTGTTTTGTATTGTGGATCTAGCCTTATTGCCCTAGAATCAGGTAGGGACCGCCTCCCTGGTCACTTCTTCCCTCTTCTTTAGGCACAACACCTTAAGATTAGTTAATTAGTTGTTAATTCGCCGACGTCGAGAGGAAGGAGTGGACGAGCGGCTTCAAGATATAATAGAGCAAACGTTTACACAGTTTGAATATATTAACGTTACAACACATTTATACTATTATTCTACGTTATTTACTAGTTTTAGTAGACCTGTAACTAGTGAAGCTAGAATAAAATCCTGGTAATGTTATAAATAACACTGGACACTAAACAATAGAAGAGGGCATCAGTGATAATAATATTGTATGACCTGAGTCCTGAAAAATAAGTGAAAATAGATGCTACAAAGCGCTATTTTTTCACTTTAAACTTTAGTTTTCCGGTCTTATTTTATTTTTCATAGTATCTAAAATTTTGTTTATACACATTTTTATTCAATTGATATTAATTCAACCTTGAGGGACCAAATTTCAAATTAAAAATGTGCAACAAAGTTCATACCCAAAGGGTTTTTGAAGGTGGCCAAAATATAGATGCCACAAAAAGCTATAGAATGACACTTGATAATGCTATATACACGTACCTTTAATGATAGTATATAATTTCAATTGAAACCAACACTATGGCCATAGCATAAAATCTTTAATAATTATAAATAATTTAAAAAGCATACATTGGTGAATAATTACAATAAATTATGTAATATTATGGTAACTCTTTGTTAAGGGTAACAAGCCAATAGGTTAATGACTTCAGCATTAACCATTTTGGAGTTGTTGATTGAAAAAACTATATCCGTGTGTGAGGCAGAGTTGTCGCTCAATGGAATACTTTTAACAACCTTCGGCAGTTTTGAGATCAACTTTTGGACGCCCTAGAAACATAAAAATGTATTTACAACAAGGCTGGCAAATCCTGAGTTCAAACCAAATGTTATCAGTCATCACAAAATGTACTATTTTAAAAGCTTTCAACCGACAGATAACAGTGAACGACGGAACGTCTACATAAAAATTGTGATTTTGTTAAAAGTTGTGTAATTTTGTGTTTTTTGTTGAGAAATTGTACCCCAATGTTGCTATTCAGCAGTTTCGTCTATTTTAGAGCTAGTTGTCTCATCAAATCGTGTTTATTAAAAAACACACATTTTAAAAAATTATTTTTGCATTTTGCATTCCTCTAGAAATGAAAGATGCTCCAAAAATAAAAATAGTTTTTTTTTAAAGTTAAATTGTCATTTAAAATGTATGTTCTATTTTAGGCCTACCAAATTTTGATACTACAACATTTTGTTTCTTTATTGAATTATATCCTATTTTTATTTAGTTGTAATGAAGGGAATCAGGCAACCTTGCTATGGGGCCTCTCTGATTCTCTTCAACATTTTGAGTTTACTATGTATCTTGATTTGTTAAAATAAAAAATAATTTATTATCCTACAAATAATTAAAAATTTTTTTTCTTTATTTCCTTTCTTTAAACATGCACTAGAGTTTTCCGAAATGTAATCCAACTTTTTCGTTTGGTTAGGTTGAGTGAGGCCTGTTTAAAAATTGTGGTCAACGAAACCATCTTGTAATTTTCCCAATTTTTTTTCCCATGTCTCTAGTACAAGTTTAAAGTATAGTTAAACTAGACACGCGTCTAGGAGTGATATTAAACGTCTGGAAAAGACTCTTCCCACTACAATTTACATTCCTCCTTTTTGTTTTTATACTTACTCTGGGTTTGATCATGCCATCGTTTAAGGAGTACAAAACCGCAACAGGTGTATTTATAACTGCAACTTGTACTCGGGCAGGTCTTGAACTTTTGGGAAACCCGGTAGCATTGGTGTCTAGGGGCTGGAACCTATCTGTAACGAACAGGGAACTACTTGCACAATGCACTTGCACAATAATATACTTGCACAATATGCTTACACAACATACTTGCATATACTTGCACAATAGCTTACACAACATACTTGCATATACTTGCTCAATTCACTTCCACAATAAATTTTTCTTGCCAAAATTTACACCCACAATATTTTTCTTGCACAAAATACTCCAAAAATATACTTTTACAGTGTACTTCCACAATATAATCCCAAAATCTAGCACAATATATTATACAATATTATGCTTGCACAATTTACCCACGATATTAATATTTACACAATATACTTTCACAATATACGTCCACAAAATCATACTTGCACCTTCGTCCCCAAAACACTTGCAAAATACTTACAATTATAAATTTCACAATGTATTTGCACATACTTGCAAAAATGTATAGTTTCACAATATACTTACCACAATAGTATACTTTTACTATTTACTTCCACAATATTATATACTTGTACAATTAAAATACTTTCTCAATATACTGCACCAATGTAACTGCACGTAGGGGATCCAAGTTTCCCCAAAGCCCTTTTAGCTTTTAGCTTTCCTCTATTGAAAATAAGTCCTTGTTACATGTCATTTGAACGTAACAAATTTTAAGTACCTTTTCGAAATTTTGAAAAATAGTGCAGCAAAGTGTTTTTTGAACCCCCAGCCAAGGAAAGGGAGCCGTAAAGTGGCACAAGGTCCTAGAAAAAAAGATACAAGTTTAAAATTTGTGGACATTGTTGTACCCTTCTTCCTTTCACCAGAGCTCTATGCACTTATGAAGAGAAACGTTTCTTTTTGGTTTTAGGGTTTTGATGCTAAAATCGGTAAACATAAAATGTTTTGTAAAAACTGTACAAAATGCTAATTTTATAAGATAATATGTTTTATTTGTTTATCTAGCATTGTTTTATGTTGGAATGTTTCCCGTTATTTTTCATTTCAAATAAGGTTTTGGTGGAAAGAAAAACGCATAAGCTACAAAAATGCCAAATTTAAAAAAAAAATGTATGCTGAATATTCAAAAATAAGCAACTTTTACGAAATCTCTACAGTTAACATTAGTAACAGCTAACAGAAACCTTAGAATTATAGATATTTACGTCGTGTCAATGATTAATAATGTGAAATTAGGAATTAACATTGAAAATTTGATGTAAGATCGATGAATTTGAAAATGTACCTTGCTGAGTTCCTTGTTGTTGAATCCACCAAGCAGTGAGTAAATAAATCTGCATAGTCCCTCTAGAGGCTGCTCCTTTGAACACGCGTAGTAGACAGTGCTGACGGCAAACTCGGTTCGACGAGTTACTGGGTCACAAGCTCAAGGGGAGAAAATAAAATGAAAACAAATTTTATTTTAAATTAATTATCAAGGAGAAAATCACCTTTTCACTTCTTTTGTAATTATAAAAATGGGCATTTTGCTTGTTCGCTTTTTAAATTTAAACAATCATAGATTTTAAGTAATTTGTTTGGTATATTTACATTTTCGTTATTCAAGCATAATTCGTAAATTTTATTATTATTATTTTATTTTATTTTAATATGTTTGTGTTTTTAATTATTTGTGTAACGTATTTTGTAGTGTTTTAAATTGTGATAAATGCTGTGTATTTATATGTTTAGATTTAGTTACCTGACACTTGTACGTGGGAGATATACGTGTAATCAAAAATTTACAAAATATAATATCCCCTAAATTGTATTGCTTTTCTGTCTGTTGGTGTATATGTATATGTGTACAAAAGAACAAACCTATTGTTTTTAAAATTAGCAACACAAAAATTTAAAATAAAACAGTACTTCGAACACTGCGAAGGGGCATATGCAGCACAAGTAAACGAACTTAATTAGGTAGCTCACCAGATATTATTTACTATACTAAGTTCTGATACGACTTTAACCATAATTGAATCAAATTTGTAACGCATTTTTTTAATGTCGTTCTTGGTGGAGGTGCCGAGTATTTTAAAGTCAAGTTTAGGTGAGGCTAGCCCTATTGTCCCCAAGGGTCGCCAAATATTATGTAGTATATTTGATGACGGAAAATGTGAAATAATAATCTGAGGTCATGTTCGGTTTTTATCGGGGTGAGACGGGGACACATGCACAGACGGACGGACTAATGGTAAGAAAAGTGATTTATAAAGTAGAGCAAAAGCTACGTTCCATAAAAATTTAGTCCGTCAAAATGATTATAACTAGAGGTACGTGTAATAGCATTTTCAAGGGTCATTTTATAGCGTTTTGTAGAATATATTTTTTGGCTACTTTCAAAAACTTGGGTATGAAGTTTTTCGTATGTTTATATCAAAATTATGTCATCAAGGTGAATTAATATTAACTGAATAAAAATAGGGTCTAATCATATTATAGATACTTTGTAAAAAAAAATAAAATGGGTCTGGAAAACCATAGTTTTACCTGAAAATATAGCTTTTTGTAGCGTCTATTCACAAAACTCTATTTTCACGTACCTTAATAATAACGCAAATATAAAGTAGAACACTTACACAAAGCATTTTGATAATAGAATCTTGAATTTCCGTGTAGACAGCTGGTGCTAAAGCCACCATAAGCTTGATCTTGGCATTGTACTCTGGCCTGCTGGAGGTTAGAACGAAGAACGAGGTCGCTCCCATGGAATAGCCGACATAGTAGAGTTGTTTCTGTCCGGTGGTTGTGAGGATGAAGTCGATGATTGCTGGGAGGTCGAGCGTGCCCATTTCGTGCCATCTGGTGACAATAAGGAAATACAACGTATTATTGGATGAGCAAAGCAAAGCGAAAACTTCAATTTCACTGACCCCTCAAAAAATTTAGCTCCAATGTTTTATTTTTCTGTCTGTCTGTTTGTTCGCACTCTACCGGGCAAACGGCATAGCGATCTTGATGAAAATTGGAGGGGACCTTCGAAATCTCTGAACTTGCCACGTTTTTGGGTACAATCGAAGAAATATTTCTCATGAATATCGTACTTTTACGATTTTTTTTCCTATTTCAGTGCGATATTTTCGTGACATTTTGGCCGATTCTGACCAAACGGGTGGGGGAACAACGTTCATATTTTACATGTACATTAAGGTAATGGTTATGTTATGCTTTTTGAAAGAAGAAACAGTTTGCAGAATCCATAGAATAAAGGTTTTAATATGAGTTTTTTGAGGTACATAATGACAATTAACAAGTTCAATAGAAACTTGACAACAATCACCTACAATGCGTTCAAAAAGCTCTTGCAAAAGTAAAGAGATCCCACGCAAACTAAAAACTTGCAAAAAAAGCTCATCCATCAACGCGACTAAAAAAAGGGTTTGCGAAGCTTCCTAGTTATAAAACAATTGGATGAGCTCGGTCCAACGATTTTTTAAATTTGTAATGTCCATTTATAAAAAGCTTTATCGACAAAGTCAGGTAATTTCACATACATTCTGGATAACTTATGGACTTTCACCCAAAGAGTTTTAAATTTTGGGAGGTTGTTAACAAAGGATGAGTTTATGGCGCAAATACAGCACATTTTAACATTTCAAATAATTGTCTCCTACACTCGCGTGGGAAATTGCTACAAATTACATTTTGGTGCAAATTATAACCCCATAGGACAAACGACGAAGCTTTCAAACATGCCTGGTTTGCTCTAGCTTATCCAACAGTCTCAGATAGTTTGATGAGTTAATTTTATTGTATTCTACCTGTCCCATAACAAGACAAGAAAGCCAGTGTAGGGTTATGGAGACGTCCATACCCTCTTAAGTCTACAGTATCCGCTACATAGCTGATTATGCAGCAGTGTTTTGTCAAATAGGGAACATCTTTTTGTACCGACAGTGCTGGCTCGAGCGTGACTCTGATTCGGGAGGTCCCGGGTTCATATCCCTTCGAGACCGACAATCCTAACTGAAGGTTTATTCCGAGGTTTTCTTCATGCGTGCGGATTGGACCCTCTCAAACAATCCTCGGACATCCCTTCACAAATTGTTCTAACTCCAATATTCCTAGTTAGACACCTGAAGAGGGGCATAAATTGCACGCTTGAGCAGGTTTCCCATGAAAAAAAATGTTAATTATTAACATCATTTACAGAACAGTCTCTACAGAATAGAAGGCCTATTTTTGTCTAATGTGTATTAAAGGTTACCTTTTTTTTCTTTTATGAATACAGCATATTATGCCATTTTACAGTGACCAGTATAACAACTGATGATTAACAACGATGAATGATGATGAAGAAGGGAGGAGGGGAAACCCGGTACCCACGTAGCCTACTCCTTTCGAAAAGTACCAAGGGGGATCAAACCAACGGCTTTACGTCCCATCCAAAAGAACGGTGTAACTTCGACAGACATATAGGTATCCTTCACTAACCCGGACTGCCGAGCAGACGTCAAGGCAAGGAGTACGAAGCCGTTACACTAGCTTTCGAACCCTCGTCTGCTCCTCTAGCCAGCGGTATACGTGTGTTTCAGGGCAGAGAGCGTTCACCGACTCAACCCCTGACCACGCCCGATGTTGCTTAACTTCGGTGTTCGAGTGAGAACCGGTTAAACGACCACGGCTAAATCGCTGGCTTGTAATTAGCTCTTTCCAAGTGTATGATCATTGTAAACTCACGAGGAACGGTGTACTGCTGGAGAAATATTGGTATTGGAATGGGTATACAACGTGTTCCTCGCATTCCCCAACCAAACATCGTAGCCCTCATCGGCGAGGCGGAAGCCTGGAACATACATTACCATTTGCACAAAGTGATTCTCAACTTACGTATCGCCCCTATTTTTCATCATATTTTAATTTTATTTTCAAATTTATCTCAATATAATTTTACATTTTTACTTTATCTTCATCTTTATCTTAACACAAAATAATTTTGTTTTGTTTTTTCTATTCTTCGTGTAAAATGTATTGTTTGAGAATAAAACAAAGCTACTTGCCTCATTATTATTGAGTTGATAGAAAAACAGCCTAGTACAATGCTAATATTAATAAATTCAGTGCAAGAACAGCAATGCTTTTTCTGTCACTCTTCCATTCATACATTGATTGATAAAAGTTAAACATATTTTACACAATAAGTAAATTAATAATATCCAAATAAAAATAGTTGAAAGCTCTGATAAAATAATTTGCACTTAAAAATAATACACACAGCCTTTTAAGGATCAGGTGAAATATTTAAACCGCGGGATGTGTTTATTGTCCCCATTTATAATCATGGGGTTTAAATGTTCAACTTAAGTTACCCTTTAATTAATGTCGGCATTTCAACCGTATTCCAAATTATATACAATATGACATGTAGTCCTATATTATTGTGTGTTCGAATCTTTTAATTTTATTCAATTTTTGTTAACAATTTTTACTTATTGTATGTTCGTCTGACATATCTGTATTGTTTTTAATTTGTGATTAATATGAGCATTTAAAATTATTTTGATATAGTTAATTGGCACTTTCACCTGTTGACAGGTGTTAATTAATACAAAATATTTGCATTCATCTTAAAATAAATAAAATTATGACTTGAATTTGTTCATATAAAATGAGTTAAATACGAATTATTAAGATAGGTCTATTTCTGTCACCATATCTGAATCATATTATTTTCTCGTTGGAAGTAAGTTCCAAAGTAACACTTTATAGACCCTACACAACCCAATGATTTATTATCATCATACTTTGGCTTTCGTAAAATAACATTATTTTGCTTCAATGATCGAATTTGAAAGGGGAAAAAAGTGGAATTTATAATAGGAAGTATTCTATAAAAAGAACTTATTGGCCCGGAACAATATGTGATGCGGAATAGGAAAAGGGACCTTAGGGTTAACATTTTCAAAACATGTTTTTTGATATTTTTACAATAAGAACAGGATGCTGATCATTTTCAAAAAAAATTATACAAAAAACTTCAAAATTGAGTGAGCTATGCACTTTTCTGTCTGACTTGATTAAAAATCAACTTTGCGAGAAAAACAGGTGTAAAGTTTCTATCTATTTGCTATTTCTATCAATTTTGACCAATTTAAAGGAACTTTTCCTTGTATTTTTCATTTTCTATCAATTTAACCGATTTAAAGGAACTTTTTTTATTTTAGACACAATTTAAATAATTACCCACCAACCAACCAAAAAAACACAAATTTAAAAAAAAAAACACAAATTAGGCCTTTTTTTTTTTTTTTTTTTTAATTAAAAACAGTATTTAAAATAGCTTATTTTAATTCCAAAGCATAATTTACCATTTTTAAAGTGAAAATTATGTAAAAGGCAAAAACAAAAAAAAAATCAAAAATTTACACTTTAATCACTTTTTTGCTTTTTTCTAGGAAAAAACTTTTAACCCTAAGGTACCTTTTCCTATTCCGCATCACATTTTAAAGTCGAAATTAAAAAAAAACCCAAGGCCACTACTTACAAAAAACAAATTTTTGGGGAAAACCTTCCCTCACCCATTTAGAGTCCCCTTGGTTGTAAGTTTTTAAATTTACTTTTTAATTAATGGGAAAGAAAAATAATTTCCTGCTCTTACCGGCCTCTCTCGGGACATTCCCTAAAAAGCTGTCGAGCCATTGAAAGGCCTGCTTACGAGCACGGGCTTCCTGATCCCTGAACAGGGGGGGGCTCGAGGGCTCCCGGGGTACCGTGAAGAGCAGCGAGACCGTCCCCCGTTGTCATTTATAAGATATCCCCGGGGTCCCCGAATAGTGATTATCTGGGGCTGCAACAATTCAGAAACATAATTACCTTTATTTTTTCCCCCAAAATTTCAGAAATGAAAAAAGTCCGCCCCTGCCCCGGGGGATTAAAACCCAGGGGTCCCCCGCATTCCGGCAGGGTCTAACCACTAGACCTTTAGAAGGGTAATTTTAAACTCAAATTGTAGTTGCTTATAATCTAAAGGGGGATATGTATCCCTGTGTATGTATGGGATGCGCTTATTATTTGATTATAATCTGAATGGATGGATTTACATTTAGTATGGGAGATGAAAATGCAACTACTTTTCAGAGATCAAAAGTACCCCCCTGAGGTCTAGGGTTAAACCCCTGCTGGAATCGGGAGACCCGTGGTTCGAATCCAGGTTGGGGCGGCTTTTTATTTTTTTAAATTTTTAAAATTGTAGAAATAATAAAAATACCCCCTACGGGGGGTTTTTCCCCAAAAAACCCATCGAGAAAAACTTCCCAAAGACCAACATTAAAAAATTGTAAAAGACAATTATGAAATTAAATATTGCTTTCAATTAACAAAATTGATTTATTTTAGGATTGGGATATGCATGCCCTCCATTACGTTTAAATTTTTGAAATATCGAAATTAAATATTTTTTTTGAAAAAGACGAGTCTGCAATACCAGTTTTTTTTTTCTGGAACTTTTCCTAAAGCCAGTTTTCATCAAATTGTTACCACACTTTGCACACAACTTACGGTCATGTATAAAGTCTTCTATAAAAGCACATTTATTTTAACCATCATTTTTTTTTTAATCATCAAAATTGTTAAATTTAGGAATTTATGCGTATGGAAATTTATGTTTGAATTTTTAGAAAGTGCCCAAAATGCTTGACAAAAAAATTTGCATTGGATCAGATGACAACTGGAAGCAGGAAAAGTTCCCAAAAAAGTTTCAAATAGGGATAGTTGACTTTATTAATAATGTTGTAAAAAATGGTTAATAGGGTTTCGCCAAAAAGTACATAAAAAGTGCATAACAAACCGACAGTGTTGGCTCGCGTTAAGGCACGGCTTATTTGGGGGGTCCCGGTTCAAACCCCTTGAGGCCGGAAAACCTGACTGAAGGTTTTTTCGAGGGGTTTTCCCCAAAGTTAATTCGAAGCAAGGGGGAGCCCCCTCAAAAAGCCCTCGGACATCCCTCCCAATTTTCCTATCCGCAAATACCAGTTTAAAACCTGAAAAGGGGCATGAACGCACCCTGGGCAGGCTCCCCCAAAAATTATTTTAACAATTAGAAATATTCCTTCTAACTTTTAAGAACCGGCCCCCCACCCTGAAAGAAAGATTTATAGGAAACTCGGACCTCCCCATAATTTGCCTTTTTGACAAAATTTTGAAAAAATAAATCTAAACGAAATTTTTGGGCACGAAAATGTTGAAATGGGTTAACCTACTTCTTTCAAACATTGATCCTCGTTTTTTAAAGAACTTTTTTAGGCCATTGAATTTTGCATTTTGAAAAGAACTAATCTATTGAAAAATTGTGCGTGTTTTAAAAAAGATTCCACTTATTTTACAGGACAAATATTTAACTTAAATATATTCAATAAAAAAATAAAAAAAAGTTTTAATTATGGTTTTTTCCTTTAAATAAATTTTTTGGGATTTTGTGAAATGTCCCCTGAGATTGAACTGTGAACACTGTTTTTAATTCATATATCCCGGTCTGGCATAGTAATGGCAGCAATCCCCTTTGAAGGAAAATTAAATTCCCTTTGGTGCAGCTTTCGTCCATGTCCCAGGGACGACCATAAACCAAAATTTCGGGAAATTCCCCTGTTCCAAAAAATCTTAAACAATAGTTGTGCGTTAAATATGCTTAAACGGATAAACACAAATACTTAAAATAATATCAAATGGGCTAAAAAGCACAAGTCAAAACTCTACTGGCAATAATCTGCCCCGTGTGAAAGAAAAATTAGGACATAATTGTGAAAGCAAGGTGATTTATCACTAAAATATTTTTTAATAAATTAACAATAATACGATGAAAAGTTTTTTTAATTTTTTTTAGGGCCCCGGTTTTTTTAATTTCCGGTTTTAAAATGCAAAAAAAATATAATGCCCCCTAACTTTTACACTATGGCAACAGTCAATCGAAGCCGTAAATATTAACTCCGAGGGCAAACTGGCGATGATTTTTTAATAAAAAATTGAAATTCTGACTTAAGCAAGTAATTAACAGAAGGTCATGTAGGTGAACAGAGGTTAGCAGAGGAAAGGAGACGGTCAAAGGGTGATTTACCAAGACGATCATTTAAAAGCAACATGGTGAATGAAGAGAACCTGTCCCCCATCTCCGTTCGCAACGAGCTAACCCTGCCCTTGAATTTCCACTATAGTAAATTTATTGTATGTTTTTACTAGGTTTTTTCCCTGATATCCAATAACATTATGGAAAAATAAATATTATTATCATTCTATTTTTTTCGAAAAAAGGATGTTTAAAACCGAAACAAAAACCCAAAACCCCAAATTAAATCGGGAAAACTTGAATCTTACTTTTAAAAAAGTAATTTTTCCCCAAAACTACCATTTACAAAAAAAAACAAAAAAATTTTAAAATAAAAATTTTTTTTAACTAACCCCAATTTTTGGGAATTCAACTGCCCAATAATTAATACTACAAAAATCTCGGAAATTTTTTTGATGTAAACTATAAGGTTTCGATTTTTTTCGCAAAGTGGTACTATTTTCCAGGGCTTTCATTATTATCTTTTTTAAAACGCTAAACTACGAAGTCCAATTTCGTGACCATTATAATTTTATGTTATCAATGTTTTTTTTTTAAATAATTCCTCGTTTAGAAAACTTGAGCGATTGGTCAAAAAACTAGACTAATTACCCGCTGAACATTTTTTAAATTCTTCCCCACACCACACTTCCCAATCTTGGTAAATTGAAACAAAGGCCCTATTGCAGTTATTTTGGTGGAAGAAACAATCCCTTTTGGGAAAACTTACTCACGCCCCTATTCAGGGGGAAAAGTAAATTTTGGAACCCATCTTTCTGTCTTTTCCGGTTTGCGAAAGGGAATATTGTGGCCAAAATTTTGGGTTTTCCTCTACCTTATGCTTATTAAAATTGTTTTTTTTTGGTAAATCACATTTTGATATTTTTTATGATAGACTTTAAAATAAAAAACACATTTAAGGGCCTCTTTTTTGTACCGCTGGTAAAAGGGGGGGAAATTTTTTAAATAAAAAAACAAAATTGTTTTTGGGTTCAAGCCCCACGATAATCAAAAAAGGAGAATTCTTTTTGTAACAATACATATTTTTAACGGAAACAGTTAACAATTTTTTTAAATTAAAATGCCCCAATTGCCCTTGGGAATTTTTTTAAAATTTTTTATAATATTTTTTATATATGGTGAATTTTTCCCCAAATAAATAATTGAGGGGTGCAAAGTGGGCCCAAAAATTTGCCATGGGGGTATTTTCCCCTTATTTTGGGCTTTTTGAATGCTTTTCAACAAAAATTTTTTTTAAAAATAAAATTTGGGTTTGATTAAATTTGTCCTTGGGTCGACAGATTAAAAAATACTATAACCCTTGTAATTGATTTTATATTCTCTTTTTTGTCAAACAAGGAGAAAATGGGGTTTTTTTACTAAATTTTAAAGTATTAACCCAGCCCAGAATGATTTGAGTTTACTGCGGAGAAAATTTAAGAATAGAGACACAATGTCGAGCAAAGTTGAAGGGGAGTACAAAAGATAGTTTGAACGCTGTTCGACAGTTTTGCAGGCTGGAGCGCTTTAACTCTCGACTCTGATTTTTGGGGCCCGGGTCCGAATCCCGTCGAGAGACCGGGAATCTGACTGAAGATTTTTTCCCCAGGTTTTTTCCCCAGTTTGTTAATGCGAAAAGCAAAGGGGTTTAGGGCCCCCCTTAAATAGCCCCTCGGGCATTCTCCACAATTGTCCCAAATCCGCAAAAATACCTAGTTAGTCCCCCCTGAAAAAGGGTCACACCGGGTTTAAATTTTGAGGGGTATCCCCTACAGCGGGGGATCCTACCAAAAAGTAATTTTTGTTTGGGGGAAAAGCTTTTGTTTTGTGAGGGATTTCTGGGGGGCACACATTTTTGGAAACTTTTATTGGACCCATGTGAATATTTTTTACGGGGAAATGGGGGGTATGTTTTTCCCCTTTAAAGTGTTCAATATATTATAAAAATGGCATAAAAATTTTTTTTATACAAAAAATATAGGAAAAAAATAAGAATTTTTAAAAAATAATAAACATAGTTTTGTAAACTGCATTATTTTGCAGAGAATATTGTATGAGGCTTCAAATTTTAAAAATTTTTGATAGTATAAATTTAAATTATGAGCAAATTTAGCTTTTAAAACATCTATTTGTAAATTTTTTTTTCATCCTAAATTAAATTTGTGTTCTCGTACTTTTCTAAACCCCCAAATGTGTGGGGGTTTTTTCCCTTACAATTAAAAATTAAAGGGGATAAAGTACTTAAAAAAACCCAAAAAAATCTAATTAATTTTTTCTTTAGAGGCTTTTTTTTACATTTTTAAACTTATCTTCAATATGAAATTTTAAAAATTATTTTTTTGTTAAATTTTCAAATTTTGAAAAGTTTTCAATAATATATACTCACCGGGGGGTTTAGCATCTTTTAATCAACAACCCAAAAAAACGTACGTATTTGCTATTAGTTTTAAAACTAATTTTCGTTGACATTTTTCACGGTTAAATTTTAAATTTTTAAAAAAATTATTTTTATTGATTGTAAAAAAAAATTGAACTGAATTTTTAATAAAAAAGGGGCCCGAAGGGCCCACGTGGGTTTCCGTC
Source organism: Sweltsa coloradensis (assembly GCA_024449915.1). Lineage (NCBI taxonomy): Eukaryota > Metazoa > Arthropoda > Insecta > Plecoptera > Chloroperlidae > Sweltsa > Sweltsa coloradensis. The sequence continues at coordinate 26,747 of JAMZAV010005104.1, forward strand.
TCACGTCTGAAATAAAGAGGGCCCGTGGGTTTATGGAGTTCACCATTAAACTGATGTTCCATCAAGGTATGTTGATTTTTTTTGTTATTAATTTATTTATTTGTCAATATATATTGTTAACAGGGCAGAGCCCCACCAGTAACGTATAATAAAAACAAAAAGCATGTACAAACATACATGCATAACAATTCAAAAATTACAAATACACAGAAACATTGTACAAACATCTATATATATAAAAAAAAAAAATAGACAATGATACCGTCTAAGTCAACCAAAATTCGTTTGTATTGACAATTTTGATGATTAACAGTCTTTTAAAACAATTATTTCCAGGTTTATGGTATGAAGACCCCGACCCTGATCTAAACGAAGACTTGTATTACTATACCCCCTGGTTGGCTCGTTTTGTCGTGAGTCACCCCAAACTTCGAGCTTCTCTAAGGGTCCTTCGAGCCTACTACCCTTGGATACTATTGGCACAAACTTCTGTCGTGGTCACCAGCCATTCAGTATTTATCTATACGAATTGGTCACACAAGGGAAAAGATAATGTTCAATTGCGTCAATGCACTTGCAGATACCACACGCATTTTAATAATAATAGTTTCCGTACTGATAAAGAGACGACTAAAACCATTTATGGAAAACTTGTCAAACTTCACAGCTGATCTAATACGTGATGACAAAGACAAGAAACGAGTATATAAAAATCAGTTTATGTGCAACCGAGTGTCAAAATGTTCGACTTTGTTGGTGGTGTTTTCGTATTCTGCTGTTATGCTTTACGTGGCGTTTGTTGAATTGATGCCAAAGAGGGAGCTGGATGACGAGTAAGTATTTCAGGAAAAACTCATCAGGCCATACGTTTTAGGCAAATTCCTCTTTGCTCCGCTAAATGACATAGATTTTAAAACTTTTCATAGTTATCAAAGAAGCGTTATGAGGGGAAAGAACGAACCTCAAAAAATATTTTACTCAAAAGTGAAAAAATAAAAATAAAAATTTTGTACTAAATTTGAAAGTTTAAAGATTAAAATGTTCGTAATTTTTTCTCGTTGATTAACAAAAAATATTCGTGCATACGGCAGTACTTATATACTTGCTTGACAACTATATGCAGTTTTATCTACATCGGACGATTTCTTGATGAACTGATAAAGATATTTGTAAAATGTAAAATGTCTCATTACTTTATTACTTTATGCTTGCCTTCGATCACTGGGTCGATTGACCACATAAGGCACCAGACTCAAGCTGACTGGTTTACCTTTGTGAAGTGAGTTTACTTTAAATACACCACTTTTTAATTATAATCATCATTTTCATTATTTAAAATGCAAATATATTTTTGTGAATCGTAGTGATTAACAATGTACTTACAGAGGAAAAAAAATATTTTATAATCAATTTTATTTCATATATTGCAGACAAATTAATAATACAAATTTGAACCATAATGCATAATTACAATTACAATTACAAAATATTAACTAATTTTGGCTTTTTTCATACTTTCAGAATGGCTTTACCGTATGACGTTGCGAGCTTTCCTGCTTTTGAAATCTCATTGTTGTTTATGATGATGAATACTATCCAGATCACGTGTGGCGCTGTTTGTGTTGTGCCAGTCATCATTTGCCTGTTGATACAATTAAATGTATTGTGGAACATTTTCAACGCAAACATGAGAAATTTGGGTATTCAAACTAAACAAAAAGAACAATATAAAGAAAGGATCAAATCAAATGTGATGAACTCTAAAACTCTGCAGAATAGTCTTATTGGTAAGTTTTAAAAGTATAACGTAAATTTCAAAAATTAAATTAATATTTGTACTATAGGGCAATGGTCAAACTAATCTCCCACCAGAGCGCAGAACGATCGGGGTTGGGCCACACAGTTGTCTGGACGTGATAAAATAGGAATTTTTACAACATTTTGACGGCAGTGGATTATTGTTGAGGTAGGTGACAGATTTCCCACCAGAGTGAAGAACGATCGACGTTTGATTACCGCCAAGTGTAAGTTCCAATAAACCATAATGTAAAGAGTCCTTCAAACTCCGATCATGCGATCCTGACGGAGAATCCGGGTGAACCGGCTTGGCATTGCCCTATTAATGCATTAGGCAATTTTACAACCATAATTGACATAAGTTCCACTGAAGTAAGCAGTTAACACTTTAACTGTATAGATATATTATAAATAAAACTTTTAAGTTCACTTAAGACTAAAAGAACAAAATTGGATGAGCGAAGCGAAGACTTCAATTTCACTGACCCCTCAAACAATTTAGCTCCAATGTTTTGTTTTTTCTGTCTGTTTGTTCGCACGCTACCAGGCAAAACGGCATATGCGATCTTGATGAATATTGGAGGGGGCCATCGAAATTTCTGAACTTAGACCTGCCACGTTTTGGGTCCAATCGAAGAAATATTTCTCATGAATATCATACTTTTACGATTTTTTTTCTATTTTTTAGTGCGATATTTTCGTGACATTTGGGCCGATTCTGACCAAACGGGTGGCGCTACAACTTTCATATTTTACATTTGAAAGAAAAAGTTGTAAAAGTTATCCAGAATCCATAGAATAAGGTTTAATATGAGTTTTTTAAGGTTTATTATAACAATTAACAAGTTACAATAGAAACTTGACAACATTCACCTACAATGCATTCAAAAAGCACTTGCAAAAGGAAAAGTGGTCCCACGCAAACTAAAAACTTACAAAAAATCTCATCCATCAACGCGGCGGGTTTTCCTAGTATCGTTGGGTGACTAGTTTTTGTCAGAGTAATAGCTTTTTACCGGCTTCAGCCTGCTCACTTGTGGGCTACCTACACGTTAGAGCGTGCTAGTTGTTAGCACTGATAGTCGCCCAAACCTAGCAGACAACTAGGGAGGTAATTGGTTGCCGGTCACTTCTGCTCAGTCAACAATTCGATCCTAGCGCTTGCAGCGCATGTTTGTGTAACTACTTCAACACTAATGACGCGCAAATTTTGAATTTGTATTTGAAATCAATAACTTGCTGTTTTAAAATTTAAAGATGCTTCTTTGCTTAAAATCCAACTAGGTGAAAATTATTGTTGCAATGTATTTGCTGCGCATTTATCACGTTGTTATTATTATATAATGTATTTCTTTTTTTACAGGATGATAGTTAGGTCTATATGAAACAAAATTAAATTGTTACTACTGAGCCTCCCTTGGGCAACTATTTATGTGATATGATGTTGGGTGAGAGCATCAACATACAAAAGCAACACAATAGTATTTAAACATCATTCCGCATTTATGTGTTTTTGGGGTTGTAAGTTATTTATGTGCTATTAAAATAAATTGCTGGGGACATTTCGCCGCGCGAATATATTTGGTTGTTTTCACGTTTCAGCCCAAAGTATGTGGACTATCCTCAGGATAGGCATAATTAAATAATAAAATGTCCAAATTAATTAATTAATTTAAATATGATAATATCCGGGTCTCAAAAGCCTAAAATTAGGGATTTATATCAAGTTATTATTTAGGTACAGCCCACAGGATGGTAAATAACTGTAAAATAAATGTTAAATGAGTTCCCGAGATTATTTTGGCATTAAATATTCGTTCCTAGCCAAAAGACTGTGCTGTGTTGTTGTTATTGTAACTCGAACACACCCCTCTCCACCACTCGTAGCTCGTAGATGTTAGATGAGTTCGAGGGCGGATTGGACTCTTCGAAGGACGTGGTTTTTGGCTGCAACCTGGACTACGGCAGCCGGGACTACAATTTGTATTTGTTTTACGATGATGGACTTGGCTGCGTCGAGTAAAATATAAATTAGAGTGAAATGTAAAAATTATCAATTTTTTATTTGCAAAATAACACTATATAGGCCCTAGGCATAATCGTAAAAAAAAAACAAAGCCATTTCCCTAAGCTAAACTTCATCCCCGTTGGGGATCAGTATTTACGTAAATATGGACGCAACAACACATTTTCAACAACTCCAACTTCAAAGAAGATTTTCTTTGACTAAAACAGGCCAATAAATACGTTAATAAACACGCAAGTAAGTAAATTGGTTGAATGTCAGCACTCATTATTTTATCCTTGTGGTGACAGAACCAGAACAGTTAACAAAAGCCTTTCAAACAATTGCTGAAGAATTCCTTGGAAATGCGGGGCGCGAATGGTCTCTCTCTAGTCCCATGTTGCCATTCAAATAATGCAACAGCGCATAATGTGATCGCTAAGCATCTCGTCGGTCGGAGGATCCCATCTCAGTCTCAGATGGCTTGCCCCGGACGGCCTTGTTTTGAGATTACAGTCATGATGAGTGATTGCATCATTACGTCATCGTGACACTAGTCGGGGGTGGGGTGGGGGGGGGAAGACGGGGGTGGAACATCGAAAGGTTTCATGTTTAGTTGTATAATTTTCTTAGTACTTTATTATTATTTCCGTACATTGGTGTTAACCTAATGTGATTGCCCGGTCGACGCTGAACTAACCCATGCCTGGGGTAACAGCCCCATCAGTACGTCAAACTCCCGACTGTAGATGGGGAATCTTTTTTTGGAAGGAGAGATCCTCAAAAGAGCATACCACTTGTTAACCCAACTAAATAAAACCCCCCACAAAACAACAATCGATCGAATATAACTTCGTATATACTTGCCTATCTATCACATTCACAATGGGCTAAACTAGGCCACTTCGCGAACGTTTTTTTCCAGTCGCGTTGATGGATGAGCTTTATGGTTGGTTATTTTTATCCTATGGTTAGTGTTTCGTGTCGTCATTGTTGTCGTCATTGTCGTCATTATCAAGACAAGAGCAAAATGAACCATGTCTGCCTCAACAATGCGAGGCGACCGACTGCGAGTCTGAAAGACCCCGAAACTAGGGGCGAGCTCTGGCAATTATTATTATATTTTGTATCATATTAATCGCGCAAAACCCATCTCTATTTTCCCTGACTAAAACATGCATCGAAACATAAAAAACGCGTGTCTCTATAATCGCAAAAGTAATCCGCATCGTCAACCGAATCGAATTAAAAGTTTTAATTTTATAACATACCGCAAAGTCGCGAACATTGTAATGACGTTGTTTACTGACCTGCGCTTTATTGATTTTGCAAGTTGCGATAATTAGGACGCGAGCTCCATTTAATTCCAGGAACACTCGCCATTGTCAAAGTCAACTATCGGGAAAACATCTCCATACGCGTTTGGCAAACTACAAATAAATTTTCTTCAACAAATAATTAAATAATAATTAAATGTTGCCATTCAAATAATGCAACCGCGCATAACGAGATCGCTGTGGAAGACGAGATGAAAGGTCCCAACTCAGTCCCCGATGGCTTTGCCCGGACGGCCTTGTTTTGGGATTGCATGATGAGTGATTGCATAACACGTCATACGTGACACGGGGAAGGGGGGGTGAAACTTTGAAAGGTTTTCAAGCCTAGTTGTATAACTTTATTAGTACGTGAATATTATTATTTCCTTACATTGTTTTTAAATTAATTTGATTTGCCGGTCGTCGCTAGATTAACCCATTGCCTGGGTCAAACAGCCCCATCAGTACGTCAAACTCCCGACCGTAGATGGGGAAACTTTTTTGGGAGGGGAGACCCTCAATAGGGCTTGGCAAATCGTTAACCCTATTGATTGAAACCCCAAAAATACGATCGATCGAGTGTAGGCCTAAGTGTCAACTTAATATTATAGCCCACAATTTACTGTTTACCTAAAATATTGCGTGCAACATAATGCACATTGTCACAACCACCTTACACATTATTAATAATATAAATAATAATAAAGAAATATTTCTTTATTGTTACTTAAGACTGTCCGGGCACGAAAACATGTTTTACAAAACAACTAAAAATCAGTAGTTTTCGAGTAGGCCTAATAACATCTTAAATAGTGTTTTTTAGAAGGCCAAACTATTTCTGAGCATTTTTCTCGTCTAGCCATACTCTCAATATTGCGGCTTTTTAAAGCATTTTTGTAGATAGATCAAAATTAATTTAAAAACAATGTAAGGAAAAAATAATATTCACGTACTAATAAAGTTATACAACTAGGCTTGAAACCTTTCAAAGTTTCACCCCCCCTTCCCCGTGTCACGTATGACGTGTTATGCAATCACTCATCATGCAATCCCAAAACAAGGCCGTCCGGGCAAGCCATCGGAGACTGAGTTGGGACCTTTCATCTCGTCTTCCACAGCGATCTCGTTATGCGCGGTTGCATTATTTGAATGGCAACATTTAATTATTATTTAATTATTTGTTGAAGAAAATTTATTTGTAGTTTGCCAAACGCGTATGGAGATGTTTTCCCGATAGTTGACTTTGACAATGGCGAGTGTTCCTGGAATTAAATGGAGCTCGCGTCCTAATTATCGCAACTTGCAAAATCAATAAAGCGCAGGTCAGTAAACAACGTCATTACAATGTTCGCGACTTTGCGGTATGTTATAAAATTAAACTTTAATTCGATTCGGTTGACGATGCGGATTTCTTTTGCGATTATAGAGACACGCGTTTTGTATGTTTCGATGCATGTTTTAGTCAGGAATATAGAGATGGGTTTTGCGCGATTAATATGATACAAAATATAATAATAATTGCCAGAGCTCGCCCCTAGTTTCGGGGTCTTTCAGACTCGCAGTCGGTCGCCTCGCATTGTTGAAGGCAGACATGGTTCATTTTTTGCTCTTGTCTTGATAATGACGACAATGACGACAACAATGACGACACGAAACACTAACCATAGGATAAAAATAACCAACCATAAAGCTCATCCCTCAACGCGACTGGAAAAAACGTTCGCGAAGTGGCCTAGTTTAGCCCATTGTGAATGTGATAGATAGGCAAGTATATACGAAGTTATATTCGATCGATTGTTGTTTGTGGGGTTTCATTTAGTTGGGTTAACAAGTGGTATGCTCTTTTGAGGATCTCTCCTTCCAAAAAAGATTCCCCATCTACAGTCGGGAGTTTGACGTACTGATGGGGCTGTTAACCCAGGCATGGGTTAATTCAGCGACGACCGGGAAATCAAATTAATTTAACAACAATGTACGGAAATAATAATAAAGTACTAAGAAAATTATACAACTAAACATGAAACCTTTCGATGTTCCACCCCCGTCTTCCCCCCCCCCCACCCCACCCCCGACTAGTGTCACGATGACGTAAATGATGCAATCACTCATCATGACTGTAATCTCAAAACAAGGCCGTCCGGGGCAAGCCATCTGAGACTGAGATGGGATCCTCCGACCGACGAGATGCTTAGCGATCACATTATGCGCTGTTGCATTATTTGAATGGCAACATGGGACTAGAGAGAGACCATTCGCGCCCCGCATTTCCAAGGAATTCTTCAGCAATTGTTTGAAAGGCTTTTGTTAACTGTTCTGGTTCTGTCACCACAAGGATAAAATAATGAGTGCTGACATTCAACAATTTACTTACTTGCGTGTTATTAACGTATTTATTGGCCTGTTTTAGTCAAAGAAAATCTTCTTTGAAGTTGGAGTTGTTGAAAATGTGTTGTGCGTCCATATTTACGTAAATACTGATCCCCAACGGAGATGAAGTTTAGCTTAGGGAAATGGCTTTGTTTTTTTTACGATTATGCCTAGGGCCTATATAGTGTTATTTTGCAAAAAAAAATTGATAATTTTTACATTTCACTCTAATTTATATTTTACTCGACGCAGCCAAGTCCATCATCGTAAAACAAATACAAATTGTAGTCCCGGCTGCCGTAGTCCAGGTTGCAGCCAAAAACCACGTCCTTCGAAGAGTCCAATCCGCCCTCGAACTCATCTAACATCTACGAGCTACGAGTGGTGGAGAGGGGTGTGTTCGAGTTACAATAACAACAACACAGCACAGTCTTTTGGCTAGGAACGAATATTTAATGCCAAATAATCTCGGGAACTCATTTAACATTTATTTTACAGTTATTTACCATCCTGTGTCTGTACCTAAATAATAACTTGATATAAATCCCTAATTTTAGGCTTTTGAGACCCGGATATTATCATATTTTAAATTAATTAATTAATTTGGACATTTTATTATTTAATTATGCCTATCCTGAGGATAGTCCACATACTTTGGGCTGAAACGTGAACACAACCAAATATATTCGCGCGGCGAAATGTCCCCAGCAATTTATTTTAATAGCACATAAATAACTTACAACCCCAAAACACATAAATGCGGAATGATGTTTAAATACTATTGTGTTGCTTTTGTATGTTGATGCTCTCACCCCAAAATCATATCACATAAATAGTTGCCCAAGGGAGGCTCAGTAGTAACAATTTAATTTTGTTTCATATAGACCTAACTATCATCCTGTAAAAAAAGAAATACATTATATAATAATAACACGTGATAAATGCGCAGCAAATACATTGCAACAATAATTTTCACCTAGCTTGGATTTTAAGCAAAGAAGCATCTTAATTTCAAAAAAGCAAGTTATCTGATTTCAAAAACAAATTCAAATTTGCGCGTCATTAGTGTTGAAGTAGTTACACAAGCATGCGCTGCAAGCGCTAGGATCGAATTGTTGACTGAGCAGAAGTGACCGGCAACCAATTACCTCCCTAGTTGTCTGCTAGGTTGGGCGACTATCAGTGCTAACAACTAGCGCGCTCTAACGTGTAGGTAGCCCACAAGTGAGCAGGCTGAAGCCGGTAAAAGCTATTACTCTGAGAACTAGTCACCCAACGCTAGTATCATGCATTACATCTCTTAGAAACACATTTCCTACATTTCGAGATGTATTTCGTAGGTAGCAAAACAGTGTATAGCAAAAAAAAAAAAAAAAAAAAAAAAAAAAAAAAAAAAAAAAAAAAAAAGTGTATGGCATATTTTGCTATACCTAAAACGGGTGTTTATACTTCACAAACAGTATTTAAACTTTTAAGTAATATCAACGGATGAACATATTTGGGTCTATTGAGCACTAATTCGAAATTCGTAATTTTGCTTAGATATTGTTATACAAATGTATAATATCATTTTAGAACGGTACTTGCAACTCAAACACTTGAACGAATCAAATTTTCTAAACTATTATCTTCAGTTAACATTATTTAACGTCTTCAAGAAACAATAGAATGTTTAAACAATCAATTAAATATATATTTTTAGTTAGAATAGCTCTATTGCTCGAATAAGTTCCACGTGTAGTCCTATCAATTTACAGATTTAACGGAATACCCTGAAAACTTCGTCATTATATAAGCAGCCTTTGGTTTTCTGATACATAACAAACAAAATATCCGTCAACTCTAATTTTTGTCTATGGGTACTCAAACATTTATGTTTTCGTTTCAATCACGTGTATCAAATTAGTTAAGTATTGCGTAATAAATCGATTCATTTACCATTCCATGCGAAATTCTGCAATATGCTTCAATAAAAAAATAGATTAAGAAATAATTTTAAACGGCAAGATTTATTATACGTAATGTTTTCAGCTGATCCAATCGCTCACGCATTAGGGCAAATAGAAGACGACATAGATGACGTACTGTGGAGCGCGTATCTAGGTCAAGGTCAGGGAGGTACCGCCCAGCTTGAGGGGGATTCCCAAGAGACGCCAGTAGAAAGCGTTGAGGGTGAGAGACGTGAGAATACTTCAGGACTTGACTCTTACGACGAAGAAGAAACTTTAATCAGCTTTCACCCAGATGTTGATGAGGAGATGCAGGCTCAACTAGCTAAGAAGGTTAAGCAGCATAGAGAGCTAATAAGGTGAGTGGAATCAAGGGTCTGTAAAATTTGTTTACGTGGCTTGAGAGCGTCTCACACGCGAAGCTGAGTGTTTTGGCTATAGTGCTTTCGTACTTTTCGGTTTTCTCGAAGAGACTTCAATGCCCCTCACTGAAATCAGTTTTGTGACCGAGTGGATAGACTAGTCTTAATACGAATTTATTTAATAATTCGTTCTGTTTTTTTGTCCGATAGAAAACAAAATTTCCATTTCTCGTACATAGCTTTTTTTATAGGGCCCCACTTTCTCTAAGTACTTACAAAATGTTCCCTTCCGGTCAATGTTTCCGAAGATTACTGTACCAAACGAAACCGTATATTTTGGGGAAACGAGCCAAGAACGAGGACGTGAAAAACTTTCCTGAGTACACCCCCCCCCCCCAAAAAAAAAATAGCTTGATCGGAGAAACGATATGGTCGTAGTTTGAAAAGTAGAACCCTGGCGTTCCTGCTAATTTACTTATGCTTTAGAGCTTCGTCCAATCTTTGTGTATCCAATCCCTAGTCAAGTTGTACACAAGGCTAATAACTCAAAGATTATTTGCGTGTATATAAAAGATTATTTACACAAATAGATGAAATGAACTTTGCCATGGTTATAAATTCAGCAAAGGAAAGAACTTCCAGCAATGGAGGTAAACAAAAACAAAAACCATTTCTGCCTACATAACAATAATCTTAAAGTAACAAAATGAAATCAAAACTCAATCAAAAGAAATGAAATACATTACATACATAAAAGTAAACACTTATCAATATCGTAGTTGAATATTTTATGATAAAATTAATGTAATTTTGAACATGTTCTTTTCACAGCATAACACGCAGCCTAGTTCAAATCTTTAACGCGTTCCTGTCTGCATCAATGGTTTTGTATGCAACGACATTAGGCGCGTTGTTATGGATGTCCATGAACTTTGTAAGTAAACGAACAGAAATTTCAAGTGCTTCGCAGTCATTATTTCATAATTAATGTTATTATTGATGTTGTTTTTCAGAAGGAAACACACTTGTCCATTTATTTAATGTTCGTTGCACTTGTGTCAGTAGGGTATCTACTGGTGTGCTACTTAGCTGACAATATCACAAGTGAGGTATTTATCTATTACCCATTAATTATACTATACATTCTACTGTCTATCTAGTGTTGAATAGTATCGTTCACTTTGGTCAAGCAATTAACATGTTCGTCAGGAAACTAATTTAGACTTCAGATAATATATATTTTCAAATATTAAATAGAAGAACTAGGAGACGATAGAGATGACGTACTGTGGAGCGCGTATCAAGGTCAAGGTCAGGGAAGTAGCGCCCAGCTTGAGAGGGATTCCCAAGAGACGGCAGTAGAAAGCGTTGAGGGTGAGAGACGTGAGAATACTTCAGGTCTTGACTCTTAGGACGAAAAATTGTTTCGAAGTAGCATTAATTCAGTTGCTTTTATTGATTGTCTTAAGAGGAGTCGCCTGAGCTTGTCCCAACTCAAATGCGCGCGCTCAGGGGTTGATGATTTCTGCTGAACGGTTAGCAATGTCATTACCAAATTTTGCATGAATGTTCATGAATTACTTTTGTATTAATATACACACCTGGTTGCAAAAATTGAGTTATAAAGATCCATTGCGAGACATAAGTCCAAAACGTGAAAAATTGGGAAATCCAAAACATGAATTTAAAATCTGGAGATTCCCATCAAACAGTTATCTTATGATTCACTTAATTTATCTACGAGTTCACATCTATTAAAACGTTGACATCCAGTATGCAAATTTGAGTTAAAAAATCTGTACTCATGGAATAAATTCTCGAAATTGAACAAAATTGAGTAAATTACAGAGATTCACTTTTTTAAATTCAAAATAAATAAATTAATTTCGAAATACGCGTACTGGATGTCACTCACCGTTTACGGGGAAAATCCAGAAATCTGAGAGCTTCAACTCGTCTCCGCGCCAGCCTCAGCGACTCCTCTTAAAACATTTCTTCATGACTATAAGTGCCAACTTATTCCGTAAACCACTAGTCTTAAAAAATGTATGTATGTCGAGTACCCAAGAAACTATATAAGTATACATAATTTAATTACGTCAAGATCTACGGAGATGTGAATACACACTCACTTAAATAAATGCCCATTGTTCTAGAGTGCTGCAGTTGTTCAATCTCTGTACGACTGTGATTGGCTGAGAGCCTCACAGAGCTTCAAGAAGAAGATGCTTATTTTGATGACAGTAGCCAATGTCCCTGTTGAGATTAAGCCCACTGGTACGGACCCTATGTCTCTGAAACTGTATGCTGAGGTAATAATTGTTTGTTTAAAAATTACTATAATTTTTATTACTACTTATTTCAAATGTTTAATAATTTCTAAGTATATAATTATGACATTCAGAACCGAATGACTTTAATAAAACCGTTTGGCAAAGCCTGTAACTAAAAGGCCCCTAAAAGGAATTGTTCCCGTCTAAAGCTTTTGTGTATTATTTCAATTAATACGTTTTATAGTAATAATTTTAGTTTCAATAAGTTATGTCATTGAGTGGGTATACTCTAATTAGGAATGTATAATAATATAATATATACTTTTGTGGTTGTCTTCCGCATGGTCATACACACTCTTGACACAACATTTAAATTGATGATATACAAAATATATGGTTCACAAACACGACATTAGAAAAAAAAGATGCTTTATGCAATTTCTAAAATCTATTTTTTAATCATATATTTGATCAATATTTTGATGATTTGGTACAATATCGGCTGAATCAATAAATATAATTCTATTATGTTGAAACAATCTTTTTATTCAGAATCTTACGAGTGTAAAAAACTGTTGTGCCTGGATTTTAATACAGAACTGCATTTGTGTTGCAGGTGAATAATGGAGCGTACGAGATGCTGGCTACAATTAAATCATTCGCGAAATAACTCATCATTTTGATTAGATTTTCATGTTTCTTCATATTAATAAATCCAGCTTAAACAAAGTTGATGGGAGTCGGCCTAAGGACTAGTTGCCGTCAATCGTTCAAGAAGCAACAGATTTCGATCATTTCCTTTAGAGTTTTATTCTAGATTAAGTATTGCACAATTTAAAAATAAAAATGTATGTTTAGTACTAATTTTTAAAATAAGCACGCACAAAGATGATGTTCAATATTGATATCATAAAAAAGTATCTGAAGCTTCTCACTAGATGGCTTCGTTTATTAAACATTGTGCATTATTTAATTAAAGTTTTACAATATCCTCCATACAATACGCAATACACCGTTCTGACTGTAAGATATTTCAATCCTTTATTGATAGTTTTGTTTGTTTTTTAAAACTAATTTACAAAGGGGACAACTAAATAAATCTAATTATTACATAGATTCAGACACAACAATGAACTACAGTTAAGTAAATATTGTTTGAAGTACGCATCCTTAATCCAAATAAAAAAAAAACTAATATTACAACTACAATGTATTAAAACACTAATTTTGGTAACATTCAAAAAGGATATTAAATGAAATTAATTGTTTATGAACCAAATGTAAATTTTCTGCTTTCATGACAACTACCCAAAATTTTATTAAGTTGAATATGGCTGTGTGGGTATAATGGTTTAGACAGTCGGCTCAGATTCGGGTACTAAACTGCTTCGATTTTTCTAGTCGGGTCGAGAAGGGAAGAGACGGACGATATAATTATACTTGTAAATATGTGTGAAGAATCTAATTTTCATCCAATTCACTTTCTTGCGACAAGATTTTCATTGAATTTTTTTTGTATATTATGTATTTGTATACATGTAAAAATTAACCCACCTTTAATTGTTTGTAAATCCTGGACCGGCACCTCCACCAATTGTTTGTGAATCCTGGACCGGCACCTCCACCAATTGTTTGTAAATCCTGGACCGGCACCTCCACCAATTGTTTGTAAATCCTGGACCGGCACCTCCACCAATTGTTTGTAAATCCTGGACAGGCACCTCCAATCATTCCCACAAAAATATATTTTGACGATCGTATCTGCCTCCAAATTTCCGATCCGCACGAAATTTCGGTACCGCACATCCGCACATTACTTATCTATGATTAATTAGATTATTTAAATATGTTAATCTATATCTAGATGTAAATGTTTTCCTACTTTTTATACAATATAGATGTTTATACTTGACAAATGAATCATGGAATACCTTGGAATAGAAAGTCACAATTTACAAGACGATATGATCAACTATCAATAAAACAATCTAAATAATATTAATATGATCGATAATCTATGGCTTTAAAACTATAAATTATGACTGAACTATGAAATAAGGCTATTTAGACCTACTATGAAATAAGACTATAAACTACAACTAAAACTATCACTATAAACTATAAAGATGAAGTATGGCTTTGTTTTATGAAATAAAAGTAAGAACTCTGCCGATAATCTATGTACTGTCAGGTTTGTTTCGAGCATTCTACAGAATAGAGTTCCAGATTTTGAAAAGTTTTCCTATTTGAATAGAGTACTCAGAGGAGGCAAGTGGGAACGAACTTTTTCCTGGTAGGTCCCTAACGTATTCCTCAGATAAAGTCCTTCATTTGGGAACTTTTTCGGATGGGAACGCTTTACTTTCGAGCAAATGGAAAGTCCTGTATGCGGAGGTATTTTCGTTATATCCAGTAGTAACCTTAAAAAGACAAACTCAATTGCATGTAAACTTTATAAAATAATTTAGTGCTTGGAATAAACATAATATACAAATAACAACTTTTGTGGACCTTTCGTTATATTTAGAATACGAAAATCCAGATGAGAAACTAGCAAATTATTATTTTTTTGAACAGGAACGTAAAATTGACAATGTCACTTTTTCTAACATAAAAACATAGCTTGCTAAAGGTTCTTTATTTAAGGGAATTTGCCCAAGGATGCAGAAAAGGAAACTACTTTTCTCTGGCTTCAATATACCCACATGAGCCCATATATGACCATATCGGGAAGCTCATATCGGAGGTAAATATCAAGACCATCTGTGGCACTAACCAAAAGATAAAATATAATCAATACTTCCATTTGTTTGTTTGTTCAAAACTGATTTCAGTGTTTGTTTTTATTTAATGCGGTTCGAAAGAAACCGACTTGTCAGTGCTAACGCCATCGAAGAGCGAATTATCTGCACCCAGCGATCGATTTGTAAAGTAAAACAACTTTTAATATGATTTATTATGTATTTACTTCCTCTCGTGGCTTTCAACTTAACGTTAACATATACTTACAGCACTGGATAGATTAAAATTCGAGTCAGAAAGACCAAGATGCATTCTAAAATAAGCATGTTGTATTTTATTCAGATTGTGTACATTGATAAATAAAGATACATTTTATCTTTGAAAGTTTGATTGAATTGAATTTCGAAACAAATCAGAACATTTTGGAAAATTTGAACGCACATATGCATGATATATTTGAAAGTAATTCGTTTAATAATACTTAAACTACTTAAATACACACAAAACGACCACTGAGTCAGTAATTACGGATTACGGAATACTCTACAGCAACTAAATGCTAGGTGATGTTTGGTTCTTTGACTACATCAGGCATCGAGGTGTTTATCATAAAGAAAGCACCAAAAGTATTCTAGTGGTCTTTCACCAAAACTCTAACAGATTAATTTTAAATTTATATTTATATATAAGTTTTTTTTATAATTCCTTAGCCTTAGAGGTTACGGTAAATCGTACAACAAGTGCACCAGTTTTCTTATATAGATTATTGATTGGACCTATATAATATAATGTGCATAATATTAGGAACAAAAACATTAAATATGCTTAGGAGTATACTATCTTTAACAATTTCACCCACACTTTCCTTTTGTATTCACTTGATCGTTATAACTTGTATTTATTAGTTAGAAATCAATTGAATTCGGTGATATAGCTTAAGGAAGAAAATACAGTTTACTGCAGATGACTGTGAAATAATGCGTTTGACCTGTGAACTTATATCCACAAACCCTCGGATGACACTGTGCTCAACTCTGCCCCTGAACTATCGTCACTAGGGAAACCAGCAACAATTGAAGGAATCCCAACTGTAGCAGTTGGGAAGAAGCCGATATTGATGGGTAGGACGTGTAGAACAATCCAGTTTTACTAGAAAACAAAAACAAAAATTAAGTTAGTACAGAAAAACACAATTAATGACAACACTGTATAAAGCGCAACATTTTTTTCAAGTAAATTTAGTCAGAAAGTTAAATTAGAAAATAATTTTTTGAAAAACCCGTTTCGCAGGCAACCATATACATTATTTTTATTTAGCGAATGGACAGGCCACACTTAAACACCATGATGCCACACTGCGCACTGTGAACTGCTGTAGACTTAACTGATGGAGTGATACTGCCGTGTTATCAATTGAGAGCAAACACCGTTATCACCTGTCGCTGGACTTAAAACAGCAAGATATGTGTTATACTTATATTTGTCATGGGAGGCAATATACTTGTACAGTATTATGATTCCGATAATTTGAGTTATGACGTTCAAAGCAATCGATAGATAATGTTATCACTGATTTTGTAATAATAAGACTTATTTTTGATGAGCGAGCGAGCGTAGCGAGCGAAGCGAAGATTCCATTTCACTACACTGGAGAAAAAAATCCGGAATGTTTTGTTTTTTTTTTCTTTCTTTCTTTCTTTCTTTCCTTCTTTCTTTCTGTATTTTTGTGTGTTTGTTAACACGATTCCGGCTAAACCGATACTCCGATTGCAATGAAATTTTATGGAGACTTCGAAATCTCTGAACTTAGAACTGCCACGTTTTTGAGCGCAATCGGGAAATTTTTTCACATAAAAAAACGCAATTTTACGATTTTTTTCGATTTTTTAAAAATTTCTACACACCTACACACCTACATGCTTTATCCGATTGTAATGATGTTTTCACAGAACCATAATTTTATGAATTAAGACATTCGTGTCAAATTTGAGCGTAATCGAAAAATTATTTATATCTCATGAAAATCAAAATTGTATGTTTTTTTTCTTTTTAAAAAAACAATTCTTTGACTTATAACACCTACATGCTTTATCCTATTGTAATGATTTTTTTACAGAACCTTAATTTCATGAATTAATATATTCGTGTTAAATTTGAGCGCAATCGAATAATTATTTCTTATGCAAATTGCAATTTTACGATTTTTTCTTTTTAAAAAATTACGATTAATTAAAACAATTAAGTTAATTTTTTATTTTATTTTATTTAATTATAAAAATTAGGTTAATTTTTTATATAATTTAATTTAATTAAAAAAAATCTTCGACTTAATAATGATTTTTTCACAGAACAACAGAAAATCCGCGTAACACATGACATCTCAATGCACCCATATACGCTCATCCAACAACGCGGCGGGACTTAAGCGTTTTCTAGTGATAAAAGTGAACAATACAGTGTCATGATTCAAATATGTTTGGTTGGAATAAGTGTTATAAATAATTACATACAGTCATGGTAACACGTTCGTAATTTAATCACGAGATGAACTGTCAGCTCTTCACTCAAACATACGTTTGGTGATCACTGATGACTAATCACACCTAATAATTGAATGTATATCAATTACAAAATGTTTTATAAACTATACCATCAGATTTGACTGACATAAAAAAAAGTCTTTCATTCGAGTTTTAGTATATACTTCCCACGAACCCATGTGTATCAATGCAATTAGCAATGTTTATACATTTATATGACGCTGTCTAATTTAATTTCATTGTGACATGGGATTTGTAATGTGCTCCCCCCCCCCTCCCACCCATCACCACCCCATTCAGTCCATTGTACCTCTACTCCTGGGGGATTTATAAATATAAATCATGGACTTTTTCACTGTTAGTTAACAAAATATTTATTTTAATGTGATATTTCGATTTCTTTACAGAAATCTTTATCAAAACAAAACTAATCCTAAACTAATCCTGGGGGATGTTTCATTATCCCCACTTCTTTTTTTTTTGTTTTGTTAGTCCTATATGGCCCCATGATCAATCAATACTTAGTGATTAAAATATCATAGTTATTTTCTTTATACCATAACGAAATATTGTTTTTGGATATGTATTTTATAAACCGCAATATTCCTATTTTATAATTTATAAATTTTCTTTACTGTGTACTGTTATTTATCTCATTTCTATATTAATTTGTGTCAACTAATTTAATTTTGATTTTTATTTAATTTTGTGTACTTAGGTCATTATTAATGCTTAATCTTTGTAGTTATTAGTTGTCTATTATATTGCACTAGTGGGTCTCCGGACCTGTTGTCAATAAAGAATACATTATAATAAAGTAATTACATGAATCCATTCGTTTATTTCCAATTCTTCTCAACCCTCGTGGCCACCGAGTTCCGTTCGATGGTTCTTGCTACACAAATGAAGGTGAATGAACTGGAGTTAACAGTGGCCTTCACAGCGTATCACTCGCAGTAAACAACACATATTATGTATTCTCTTGGGAAACCACTAAAAAAACTTTATCAGTCCCCAGGTACAAATTGTAGGGTGAAATAATTGATAGCTTATATCGACCAAGGGCACCGTCGTGACCAGGGGTTGGTAACCCGGGTAAAAATCTGGAGTAGACCATTTTGAATTGCTAATAGTCCAGTGACCACTATTTTTTATAAAAAAAATGCCTAAAACTCATTAAAATACTCCAATCACACACTAGGAATCGAACTCACATTACCTTGGGGGGCCTCCCCACTAGACCCCCCCATGAAACAAGGTCATGTACGTACTTTACCCAATCATACTAAGGGCGTCCCCATGGAATCCTCTATAAAGCAATTTTACTAACATATTGATTAGGGTCGAATTAGGTAACTATTTACAATAATATTCGACGGTTTTTGGGACATTGTACCGCGTTAATAGGAGTGTAATCCTTTCGGCGGTTTTCTAGTTTTGAGTATTGACTGCACAAAAATTATATTTATTTTGTTATTGCATTAAGACCACTACTGTTTTCTTAAACGCACCAAACGCACTCTAAAAACCAGATTTCAACAAATTTCACTTGCGGTGCTATAATTGGGGGGCTCTGCCTCCCAAGCCCCCCACGCATGCCCCAAGAAAGTACAAATTACAATTTGGGCACTCCCTGAAAAAATTACTACGAACGCTCTTCAATCACACCCGAGTAATTTTTATACCCTAGTTACGGCCCCGACCAAGGGTATACGTGAAATGAGAACATGTGAATATTTGACCCTTAATTTATTTAAGCCGTTGATACCCATTAAAAGAGAAAAGTTACATAAAAGCCGACAGTTTCAACAACAGTTTGAAAACACAAAGTTTGAATAGAAAACTTTTATAGCTTTAGGTAGTAACGATTAATGTGTGTATTTATCGGTTTATAAAGCATTTACACCATTTAAGCTCAAAGGATAATATAATTATATATTTATTTGGTTTGAAAAAGTTGGAAAAGTATATAATACTATGACTTTAATCAACTTTTATGGACTCCGAAATGAACACTGTTGGAAAAGTATATTTACTTTGATGATTATTGGTTAACCATATTGACGACAATTCTTCCGTCTAAACAACAATAATTATCTATATTGACTTCAATTAATCAACGTCATCATATATTCAAGATAATGATGATTTTTTTTGCTTAACGTCTCATATTAATGAACTGTATGAGGCCATTCGAGACGAGAGTCCAAAGCCTTATGCGGTATTCGAACCCACGTCTTCATTGAGCCATACGCTTAAGACCAGCGTCCAAATCGTATATGCCACCTCGGACGACGCAAAATATTCAAAACAATCAACGAAAACTATACAAATGTGGATAATTGTGAATCAGTATGGAAAATGGTTTAAAACTTCATGTGATGTTCGTATATTATGTATCTATAAAATTATTACATATTCGATTATACGAGTGTGTGTAAATCGATAAAGATAATCAGTGATATATTGTAATTACATAATAAGCTGTACTATTAAAATTTATATTTGCTTTTATTTATATTTACTACATTAAGATGTACAAAATGTAAAATTGCCTTCCAATTGATTATCAATGGTCTGTGGTTGAATACATAAAGTAATTCAAACAAGCATGAATAAAGAAGCACAAAAAAGAAGGAAAGTTTCTTGATAAACAGAGAACATAATATTTATTCACGCATAACCTGATTTTGATACTGAGACTTATTACAGACAGTGTTGGCTCGAGCGCTAAGCGCGCGACTCTGTTGTGAGAGTTCCCGGATTTAAATCTCGTCGAGACCGGCAATCCTGACTGAAGTTTTTTTCCAAGGTTTACCTCCGTCGGTTATGTGAATGCAAGGAAGTGAGTGTTTTTAAACAGTCCTCAGACATCCCTTCACAATTGTCTTAATGCAAAGACACCTATAGTTAGACACCTGCAGAAGGGCATATAACACCCTATACCAGGTTTCCCACAAAATAATTATTATTGTTAGGCGTATTGTGCCTTATTTTAGCAAAATGCAAAATGCGAGGTGAAGAAATGAAATTCTGAATAACGTAAACAATGTGTTATTTTGAAATATGTGCATTCTATTGCACTTTTTAGATGTTATCTTTTTAAAATAACTAAGCAATGGATATATTAAAAATGTTTCTTGCACTGAGCAAAAGTGAACAATAAAATAGAAATAAGCAGGGGTGATATAAGTGATGATTATAATATATCGCATATCTTCTTCAACGACACCACGAATCACTTGGCGAAAGATTGTACCGAAGCCATCAATTTATATGCGCTGTTGGTTATCTAGAAAATAAAAATATCGTTACTTTTATCTTCCTAAATCTAGCCTGCAATTTGGATTTTAATGCCCCACTCTAATCGTGTTTATTGTCAATTTCTAGGACAGGTAAGTAAATCGTTGTAGTTTCGTTAACCGTTGTCGAATATTTATATTAATCTAACAAGCAATCCGAAGGTTAACTATAAATATTGAAACTTACAACAAGACACCATCTTACCTCTGAATATAGCTGCAGTGAGAGAGGGTCTAGGCCAGTGGGCTTAATCTCCACAGGGACATTGGCTGCTGTCATCACAATAAGCATCTTCTTCTTGAAGCTCTGTGAGGCTCTCAGCCAATCACAGTCGTACACAGCTTCACCTACAGTAGTACTCTAAAAGTAGAACGGGGTTTATATTCGTTACGGTGTTGTGAAGTTTGACTTCCTCACAGTCTATACCTCTGGACTTATTTTAGCTATGCATAACATATGCAAATATGTAATTAATTAATTAAATTAACTTATTTTTTCTAATTTAATTCATTATTAACAAACATAAATTATTAGTTTACCAGTCATTTTAATTTGAACCGAAAAGATTTTTATTTATTGAGATCAATGATCATATCTGAAAGTTAAATAATATATAATATACTTGAGCAGCACAACATAAACTTAGTTAGAATGAAATACGAGAGGGAAAAGTGTCCGTTCCCTCCCTTTGGACATAACTACTACTATAATTGGGGAATTTTTTGACAGACTGTGAGCCACGAAGCCATGAATACTAATACACTAATTAATAACCAAACCAATGGCACCATGAAGCACTTGTAATTTCTTTAGAATAAGCCACAGATTCATAGGTTTTCAGGATTTTGACACGGAAAATGAACAGCTTATTCGCCGTGTATGGGGTTTGTCATGTAATTAGGTCAAGCATCTAGTACTGATTTTTTTGCGTATTTTCCCTGAAAATACTAATTAATAACTTAACCAATGGCAGCATGAAGCACTTGTAATTTTTTAGAATAAGCCACAGATTCATAGGTTTTAGGATTTGACACGGAAAATGAACAGCTTTATCCGCCGTGTTGGGGTTGTCATGTAATTAGGTCAAAGCATCTAGTACGGATTTTATTTGCGTATGTTCACTGAAAAAATACTAATTAATAACTAAACCAATGCAGCATGAAGCACGTAATTTCTTTAGAATTAAGCCACAATTCATAGGTTTTTCAGATTTGACAGGGAAAATAAACAGCTTATACGCGTGTATGGGGGTGTCATGTAATTAGGTCAAAGCATCTAGGTATGGATTTATTTGCGTATGTTCCCTGAGAAATACAATTAATAACTAAAACAATGGCAGCATGAAGCACTTGTAATTTCTTTAGAATAAGCCACAGATTCATAGGTTTTCAGATTTGACACAGAAAATGAAGCTATTCGCCGTGTATGGGTTGTCATGCTAATTAGGTCAAAGCATCTAGGTACTGGATTTTATTTGCGTAGTTCCCTGAGAAATCTAATAATACTAAACCAATGGCAGCATGAAGCACTTGTAATTTCTTTAGAATAAGCCACAGATTCATAGGTTTTCAGGATTTTGACACGGAAAATGAACAGCTTATTCGCCGTGTATGGGGGTTTGTCATGTAATTAGGTTAAAGCATCTAGGTACTGGATTTTATTTGCGTAAGTGTACGCGTGAACCATAGGTTATTTAAATTTAAATTATATGCACTTACAAAGAGTAAGGATTATCAATAGTTTATAACTGTTTGTAGTATTCTGTGCACGTTGGTATTTGTGCATCGTAGACCAGCACGGTATGAAATAGGTTTTTACAAGGAAAATTATTTACAGCAATAATATTGTTAGTAACATCAACTAAATCGTTTTCTTTGTTGACCTCTCTAGCACATATATAAGTAAACATATTCCATGAGATGAGTATCCGTTTATGCTGTTAATATTGTTTCGAGACAGCGGTTATAGCCGAGGTCGTTAAGCCGGGTTCCACTCGAACTCCCACCGAAGTTCAGCAACCTTTGGACGTGGTTAGGGGAAGAGTGGGTGAACGCTATGCCCTGAGACACACATAAATACCGCTGATAAGAGCAGACGGAGGGTTCAAGAGCTAGTGTAACGGCTTCGTGCTCCTCGATGTCTGCTCGGCAGTTAGTGGAGGAACCTTTATGACTGACAAAGGTTACACCGTCCTTGCGGATTGTATGTAAAGCCGTTGGTCCCCTTGGTACCTTTCGAAAGAGAAGGCTACGTGCCGGTTCCGGGTCCTCCCCTTCTCCCTTCTATTCACCCTTCATCCTCATATATCACCACTCAACGTCTCGAACAGCCTTAGTGCATTCATATCAAACGTTAAGCAATATCAAATCAATCAAATGTTCGCAATTCTTTCACTTACCAGGTCGTTAATATTGTCTGACAGGTAGCAGTTCAAGTAGAATGCCGAGCAGGACATTAGCCCAAGCATGCCGTACATGAGAGTGCGAGAGAGATCTTTCTATAAAAATAATTGTTTGGTAATTAATACATAATCATTTATTTTTTTACAATTAAAACAAATTACAATTATTCAATAAAACCGCGTATACTTCTCGACACTCGTGTATTGACAAATAAACATGTATTTTTATGATTGTTATAAAATATGTAAGTAGGTAGTAATTATTAATTAAATATAATCTATTACTGTCCACTCACCTCATTAAGTGACGTCCATACCAGTGTAGCAACTACGATCGTGTAAAACATGAAGCTCGCTATAAGAAACACATTGAAGACTGACGCCAGTTCGTTTGTCATCCTGTAAGTGGAAGCAAGTTCAATGTTTATTGATATATATTTTAAGATACCAACGAATAAAAACAAACAACCACACAGCAGAATCAGTAGCCAACCCAAGTATCCTATACCATGTATATAAGCAGCTAATTTCGTGGAGCACTGACATTTTTGGTAAGATGGATCTATAGATACCGTACCGTCTAAATATACAAAAATCGTCTGCCTCCGAGAATCGAGCCAGATACCTTCTGTACTCGAACCTTGATGACCGCTTCATGACCCATTTTAAAACCACATAACTCTTGACTTGTGTTTCCAAATTTAGTTTTATGACAAAGTTTTGTTATCAAATTATACCTTACGTTACATAGAGGAAACTCCAACGCTTCATAGGTAGATAAAATGACAGAAGCTGCAAACGGGGTACGACGAATAGAAAGGTAAAGCAAAATTAATGGATGCCATCGATGTTATCAACTAGGTATCCATGCACCGGCAATCCTAACGAAAGATTTGTCTATGGTTACCCTTAGTGAAAATGCGTCAAATATCTTGTGGTGTACAATGTTAATCACCGAAAATGATTATATTAATCCTAACAAGGTTTTCTACAAAAATGAAATACACAATGATTTAGATATTGATTGATTGAATAATTGATTTATTTATCGATTGATTGATTGATTGATTGATTAAGTACTATTAAAACTAATAAATAAAAACATTTGTAACATCAAAAATCGCTTTAAAAACAGTTGGCAACATTGTTAAAATTTACAGGACTAATGAGAGCTTGCTGCAATACCATTCTTCTAAAAAAAGTTTTTCATTCAGCTGTCACTGGATAGGCCTAGGCCTAAGAGATCCTGCTTCAGGTAGGCCCTTCATCCTAGAAATTGTTTCAACTTTTATTTCGACATAACTTGATCCTTATGAAGGTGCAGGCATCTAAAATCCCACTTTAATTTTTACAACAATATGACCTAATAATTCAGCTGTCAAAGTACTGACAGTGCTTCAAAATAAGGCGGCCATTGCATGATAGCATTTTTAGTTTTTCTTCATTGATTGTGCTGAGTTGATCACGTGACTATTGTGAAGGTCGTTTATTCCGAAAATCGACGAAAAACTTGGGAATTGTTCCCCTTGCACCAATGAACGATCCGATGACATGCATTGGATTTGCATGGTATTTATCTGCATTGTATGGTATTGTTGGTTGGTAAATCCATAGTTAGATGATGGTGTATTCTATTTAATTTCAAAAGTATTCAACTCGTGTATAGTGTTTGTAAGTAAACAGAACTACATCATGACGTCACGTCACATACCTCATCAGCGCGACGTGGTGAGGGACGAGCTTGTCTAGTCGAGCCTGCATCTCCTGATCAACCGTCGGGCTGAAGCTCCCTACAGTTTCTTCTCCGTAGTAAGAGTCAAGTCCGGATGTATTCTCACGTCTCTCACCCTCAACGATTTCTACTGCCGTCTCTTGGGAAAGCTGCTCTGTTTAAAATGAAAATGTAATTCATATTTCAAAACCATTTTTAATAACCACTTTTTTTACTTTCCCGATGTAAATAACCATTATTAAAGCAAAATTTGTCTGTATGCTTTGACAGTTACTAAAAAACACATCCTTTACTTGGCTTTAATCAAACTAAATAGATGAATTTTAAAAAAGTGAACCGATTATTTGACATATTTACCGGGGCTTGCAAACACGCGTTAAATCCAGGAAAGATATATTGGGATGAGGAAGGTATGTTTGGGAAGTTCGAGTTTAATTTCTTCCAGGACTTGATTCGGGAATTTATTATACCTCTTTCCATAAAATACGACATAACTCAATTAATTCTCTAGGCTTCCGCCATTATTTTACAAAATAATTTTAAAAAAAAACTGAAGTTAATCAGTATTTTAATGTATTTTGTTCATTATAATAAGCTGAATCCGTGTGCATGGTCACCCAACGGTGCTGTTGGACAGCAGCCATATAAATTGGTTATTGTACAAAAAATAAGGAGCTGTAACACAATTAATGAGTTTTAAAACATTATAAAAATAACACAGAAGTTACTGTGAAACATTATACTTTACTAACCAAGAGGCTTGTCCGGTACCTCATCTTGACTTAAATCAGTTAAATGTGTAGAAGTCGCACCTATATTTCTGAACTCTGTGTTCAGGATCTCCCAAAGTTTGCTCAAGTGAATCATCAGGCAAATATATAGCAGAGAAAAAGTAACAGGGACGAACGACATTTGTATAATAATCATACATGTGTGTGTTGTCATTAATTCGTAAGCAGGAAAAAGCGAATAGTTAAACGGTAAATTCAACCTGAAAAAAACAAAATAACAATAATATTACAAATAAAGTTGGTTACTGCGTAAGATGTGTGTGCGTTATTCACATACGCCAACATAATAATATGCTGATTATAATATCGGAATATAAAAAATAGTTAAATATATGATTTTCACAACTTAAGATTTGATAGCTTTTAATTGTTTGTATTGGTTAATGCGGAAAAGGTATAATTTCGCTACCAATTTAAATGTTTGCTTGAGCAAATATATAATATTCTCTGGATTGTTGTATTTGGTGGGTTGGATTGGAGCGTCAAGCATGGTGCCTCTCCAAACACTGTCACTACATTAACAAGGTACGTGGTTCTACCGTAAAATCTTTTAATATGACATTAAAAATATAAATATTTGTAATTAATTTGTATTATGGAAATCAACAGTTATTAGCATATACTATATGTGGGCGTATATGAAAAATCATATTTCCAAACTATCATTTTTTACATACTCATCGAACAATTTTCGTTTTGGTACCAAATGCACGAAAGTGAACAAGAGTAAACTAGTAATTAATGTTAATTGAAACATTATAGTCAGGAATCTCGATACATTGTTGTATTTCAGCTGTGTTTTGTCAATCTCCTTCTTTTCATCTTTTACGTCTTGTTGAAAAGTTAATGTTGATTTTTCCAGATCCTTCATGAAAATCCCCAGTGCTTTCTTCATATAAATTAAAATAACCATTAAGATAGTGCACACGACTATACATAAAAGATTTATGCAATTTTTTACAATTTTCTTCTTCGTTCCCCAATTATAATAGATGTAAACACAATGGCAAATACTCATGATGGTAGTTTGTGAAATAAAAATATAAGGGTAGTAGGCTCGAAAGACCCTTAGTAAGGCTCGAAGTTTGGGGTGACGCACGATGAAACGAGCCAACCAGGGGGTGTAGTAATACAAGTCCTGGTTTAGGTTGGGGTCGAGATCTTCATACCATAAACCTGGAAAACAATAATCTATTACGATAACACTTACAGAGAAATGTAGGATAATTATACTTTTTTGGCAAATTCCAAATCGCTCGACTACTTTCAGTTCAGTTCAGCTCTACGGAAGCGGAAATGAGGGGCCCTAATATCACACTTTACTAATAATAACAAATAAAAATCACGATTTTAGATGTTGTAAAAATGTTTTAAATTGTCAATTTTTGTGGATTACAAACAATTTTAAGAATCTACTAAATCATACAGGTTTGTTCATGTCTGCTTTGTTGAGAATCATGCAAAGTTTTATATACGTCAGATGCTTCCTTCCTGGCATAGCGAATAGCTATTCGCCAACTTCATAATGAGTTCTGGGGGTCTATTTACTAATTTTGACAACAGTAGATTGACAGTGACAATAGTCGAACAACAACGTTAGCGACAATAGACAATCGACAACTTTAGTGAGAAGAGCAAGCTAGAGCTGCCACCTCGAATTTTCATCATAAGCAATTAAATAGTAATTACTTACCTTTGCTGTATGTATGCGTGATTGTTACCAACTCAGCTTATTAGCTTGTATAGCTACAGTCAGATGAGTGCAGCGTTGAGCCAAGCGTATAAGCTTTTTAATTACACATTTTACACCAAAGCCCTCTGCCAATGTTTCTTTGACTTAATGAACAACTTCATACAGCAAATGTAAGTAATCACTATCTAATTTGGTATTATGAAAATTATTCGAGGTGGTACTTCTCACTTGTTCTTCTTACTAAATTTGTCAATTATCTATTGTCACATAAGTTGTCGGTCGACTGTTACCCCCTGTTCTCCCTCAAATAACCAAAACAAAAGATTGAGGCACATACCCTGATGGAACATGATCTTGATCGTGAAGTCCATGAAAACTGGCGCCTTCTCAGTGGGTGTTGAGATTGGAATTATTACGTCAAACATTCTGATACTTTTGTTTACTTTAAAAGATTTAGCATCTATTAAAATTAAAACTTGGGCAACACAAAAATGTTAAACTTTGTCATTCTTAGATGATTCTTTTGTAGCCTACGTAAGAAAACTGCTCAAATACATCTCTTCCCTACTTAATGGATATCTGCTTAACCCATGGCCTCTCTAGTTCAGTTTGATTGCTCTAGCTACAGCATTGACGATGACTGAATTGAAGCTCTTTAAACATTTTCAATGTATCACACAAAAAATCACTCACGAATTCTATTATAACTTCACTCAAGTACAAATTTAAGGGTGCATATTTGCTTAAATAATAATAAAATTCTAGCCTTGAATACAGTTCGATTGATCTAGCTACGCCTCTGATTTGAATCAAGTGACTCACAGTCCTTTATGCACTCAAAATAGCACACTTATGAATTCTATTTTAAATTCACTAAAAACTTTATCAACTATCAGGAACAAATTTGAGGGTGTTTTTTTTGCTTTAAGAATAATAAATAAATACTAATGGTCACCAAAGCAATGTGAAAAAGTTAATGTTTGACTCACAATTGCCCTATAACTATAGCTACATACAGGGTCGTTGCATAAAGACTGAAACTTTCAACAGCCTACTTGGTGTTGTACAAAAGTTTACTTTGATGTACATAGCCACTATAACTCTGTGGGATACGTAAAAAATAAACTGTATAATTCATAGAGTAAATAATGTGTGGGAGTGTTGTGTGTTGTGCCCATTTTTAAACAATTTTTTATTTAGTTTAAATTTTTATTTATGTATTGTATTTATTTATTGGTTCACTCAAATACTGCATAAACTAAAATAAATTTAAAAACTTGCAAAAACATAAAACATAAAATTCAACGATGATAATAATTTAATAACATTTCGTGGGAAGTCTGGCCAGGGTACAGATGTCCGAGGGCTGTTAAAGAGAACTCAATCCCTTGCAGAAAAACGTTTATTCATGATTGCCGGTCTCGACGGGATTTGAATCCAGGACCTCCCAAATCAGAGTCGCATGCTTGATGCTCGAGCCTCGGTAAATTCACCAAAATAAATTCAAAATATTATATGACCGCCAAATAGGTTTTACATACACTTCTGCCACCATCAAAAGTCATTTTAATCCCTGCAGTTTCTTCCACCAATAATAATTTTTAATAACTCTCCTCTTGATCCTTCATTGTGTCCTTTCTTTCTTGTATCCAATTTCTTTGACATTGATCAGCTGTTTCTATCTTTGTTCCTGCAACTCTTGTTGACCTTTATCGTTTCTTATGTTTCACGATGGTCATTAAAATGTTGAAAATATTAAAGTAAAAATTTATCACTATAAAAGTGTAATAAAAACCACTTCCTTTTTTACTCTGATCAATGTCAAGCTTATGCATTGGAATAATGTCCGAATTCGGGATACGAATTGGCTGAGGGTTTCGAAGTGTTGAAATTCCATTTAGAAACTATGTAATTTGTAAACAAAAACATCTCGTCTATCATGATAAGTTATTAAAAAAAGCTATCAGGATAGCAGAAACTTCCCTAATACCAATGACAAATAATTATATTGGAGTATCCATCCGAGGAAGTGTGAACTGTCGTTTCCAGTCCCAAAGTTTGAATCTATAATTTGTCTTTGGGTTTTGTAATAATTTATTAGTTTTTGCTTGTGTCCCAAGCAAAAAAAAAAATCGGACTCAAATTTAAAATTAAAAAAATAAACTACTTTTTTCTAGTAATTTATTTATATATTGTTGGCATAAGGAAAAAACAAATGATTGTAATCACGTGCCACAAACACAAATCAAATGTGTGACGAAACAACGTCTTCAAACAATGTAAGTAACCACTGCATATTGTTTTGAACAATTAACATATTTTTAAACCATTCTGTCTACAGTTCACAAATGTATGGCTGCTTGGTAGTAGAGCTTGCACCACAGCCCGATTGATCCCAAAATATATTCGATGGTTTAGAATATACAACGCATGAAGTTCCTGTTATTGGCCTTGTGGGACCCCATTTTATGAAAGCGTAATTTCCGAGAAGAAATGATCCTGTAAAATAATAAATTACTCATTGGTATATATACGAAAATCCAATTTGAGCAGAGAATCATTTTTTTTCTTTTTTTTCTTCTTTCCTATCATTTAACAGAATAAACATGCCATTTTATAAAAAGAAAATATTTGAATGCAGAGCAATTGAAAGAGCATTTGCCCCGTAGCACTTTCGTACCTGTTACCCTTGTTACATAATATCCCCACATTACAAAATAACGTTATATCATGTTAAAATTATTCATATCAAATACACAACATAATATTAATAAAACATATTTTTAAAAAAACTTCCACATCAACGAAAAATCTTTTTAAAAATTGCTAATTAAATAACCTCTTAATACCTATGTTGAAACATATGTCACTTTTTAAATCATTTGGAGAAGATTCCACAACGAAACAGATCGATTAAAAACCATTCTGGTACGCCGAGCCCTAGGTGGTACTAAGGAAACACCCGTGTTGTTTCTAGAGAGTTGTCGTACACGTATGCATATTCTGTGGTTAGGATCGACATCACAAAAAAAGACAAAAAGTAAGAGTTAGTTCATACTTGTATCCCATCTCAATGGGATGTAGTCACAATGCAGTTAACCCAATAAGAAGATTCTTTTGATTTACTTATGGTTAATGGTGTAAATTTCATAGACAAAACAACTTTCAACCCGCCCCCCCCCCTTAGCCCCCCCCTACCCCTTTAACTATTCAAAATAGTTTACTAACACTTAAATAAAATAATAAAGATATGTCAACGCATGATCTAACAAATTGTAAATAAGCCATTAAAGAGAAGTGTTTTATTAACCAGTCATGCATAAATATCTTCCAACAAAGAAATTTTCCGTGATTGAATCTGTAAGGTATATTATAAAATTTATGAAACTACTTTAAAAAATTATTAATCTTACCTTTCATTGCTCTCCATCCTGAACTATAATAGACTCCTACCCAAATATCAGAGGACAAGGTTGCCCCAACAAAAGTTGATGTTTGACTATAATACGCCTTGGCGTAATCAAGCTTTGCCTGAGTATTTATGTAAAACAGATAGCCTCCATCCAGTGAGCAATCTTTGTTTGCATCAAAAAACGTCTTCGGTGTGAGGGATTTCTTTACGGTGCCGACTCCAGCTACGTCCGTATAGAGTGAACCTACAAAATAGAAATATATTAATCGTCGACTTCCATTCAGAAATAAATATTAATGATCGCCCATTGTCTACAAGTCTAAAATACTCCAAAAAGTATTGGCTAGATGGCTTTATTGTACGTCAAAATCTAGCTTAAAGTGAAAAAAAAATCAGGACAATGAAATTAACAGTCTCAAATAAAAATTGGTATTCAATGTTGATTCTCAGGGTTAGTAGGACTTGGCCCATAATGCAAACTTTGCAAAAAAAATACCCTTACAAGACTTGTTGTTTTGCCTGGCCGAAGAACAATTGTTTTGTATACAGTTCATGATAACAAAACAACTATAACGGTATTTTCCACTAGTTGATGTGATTTTATGGTGACTGCACGGCAATACTTTAGGTTTAGGTCCGTTGCACACAATATGTTTAGCCTCTGTTGTTGATCGGCGGCGTTTTTAAAGGTCGATACTGGGCTGCTACTATTACGTACCATGATATAGTTGCATGTTCCGTATGCTGGCGATCTTCGATGGACCAATCGGTGATGGAGCATTTTTAATTGAAGCCTGCTGATTGGCTACAATTTACTTTTTGATCACATAAGCACCGGCAAACTTTTTTCTTGTCTACTTTAAAACAATGATAAATTAAACACTTCCCCTAACATTTACTACGCATATATGAAGGTTTGAAATCGATTTCAAAACGTTTTGAGTTTTATATACGCTTCGAAACTGGTTTTGACTCGGTTCGAGTCAAAACCGTCTTTCTTGGGTTTGACCTCAAAACTATTTTCAAAACCGTCACACCAACTTCACTGCCACCCATATAAAAGTAGGCCTAACAATTAAAAACAGTTTTGAAAATGTTTTGAGATCGTTTTGAAACCAGTTCATGTATACGGACGTCGAATTAGTTTTGATTCAAGTAAAAACTTTCTCAAAACTACATGTGAACGGAATTGTCGATCGAATTCGAAATTCGGAAATTCGAAGGGATAAGCTATTCACTGTTAGCGTTATTTGCACTAAAATTTAACTATTTTATAATTTTTAAAGCATTCGACTGTTCCTTTAATGTACTGCATCTTTATACAGCAGAGGTAAGTATTTAATTTTTATTTTAGTCTCGATTTCGTTATTCTACAAATTTGAGGTGGCCGTTCTCTCTTGTTACAAGTTGTGTACAAGTTACACTGTCGATCTTCAGCGACAACTTTAGTAAATAGACCCCCTGGTCTCACATTACGAAACATTGTAAACAAAATAGATTGTAGGAGAGAAAAATGTCATAAAATATCTTTGAAGTCTCACCTAAAGTAGTTTGTGTTACTGGAGTTGTACTTGAGGAGGCAGATGCTTGGGAAGAGAGGCTTGTATTCTCAGAGGCTGGACCAGAGGTTATTGTGGAGGTATTAGCTGGCATTAAAGAAGTTGTGTTGGTAGTAGCTGGAGAGAGAATGGTAGTGTTGGTGGAAGTTGGTGGTAAAAGTGTTGTGTTGGTAGAAGATTGAGATGAATTAGTTGTTGTGTTTGTAGAAGTTAAAGGAAGAATTTGTTGAGTTTGATGATGTTGGAGATTGAGTTGTAGTAATGTTTGTGTAGTAGAAGAAGTAGTGTTTGTTGAAGAAACATTAGATGAAACGGAGATTGGGTTGACAGTGGTGCTCCAATGATCCAACTGAGCCGGTAGGAGCAAGGACAGAGGTTGTGGATGGTGGCAAGGCGGTGGCTGTGGGTGACTTTGTGGACGTGGTTGTATCCACACTCGAGCTCGTATCCACACTAGTCGTATCCACGCTGGTTGTATCCTCGCTCACGGCCGTGTCCTCTGCACTCACGGTCGTTTCTTCTGCACTCACGGTCGGCGCTTCGCTCACGGTCGTATCTTCACTAACTGTGGTTTCTACGGCTGCTGTAGATGTGAAATCTGAGACAGAGGAATATGCATTTCATTAAGAGGTTTCAAAAAATTAAAGTTAAATACGTCAACACCATATTTATTAATGTGCTAAATATAGAAAAAATTATATTTCTACGGGGCATGACAAATTTTAAAACGAGGAACGAAATGATGAAAGTTTATAACATAATTTCCAAAACACAAATACAAATTTAACATTAATAAGCGAAATAAGAAGCATTTTACATTAGAACTTATGTCATGTTTAATGCCCATTTAAAAACTTGCTTGATAAACAATTCCAGCTTATTTCACACACAGTCCAGACCACTTTTCTAACTTCAATTTTCACCACAAAAATTTGAATTTTTGGGACGATGTTAACAAATGATAAACGCATGTCACTAGCAGAGCAAATTTTGACACTTAAAAAAAACACGCACCTGTTTGGTGGCATATTTACGGTCAGTGAATAAGAAAAGTGAGCATTTTTTTGAAAATGTGCTCTAATGGCGCAATTCTTACATTATTTCGTAACATTTTGGTGCAAAACACAACCCGATTGTAAAAACCTGGTTTTCTCCAGCTCGGCGAACAGTCTTAACGTTGAAGTTAAATAAATACCAACAAATGTTTCTGTAATCCAAAAAGTTTATAATGTTTGTAACGCGTTGGATGAGCTCGGGAAAAGTCTGCAAACCTGGTTATAATCAGTGTTGCGACTTATCTAGATATCTATATAGATCAAATCCGTCATCTTATATCTTATCTAGATAAGTTTTTTTCTTTTTCTGTTTTATATAGATAAAATCAAATTTATCTTATGTAAGCTTTTTAAGATTTTAGATAAAAACTGTTAGATAAAATATTGAACAACAATGTATTGACAAAAATATAATAATTAATCACTTTTTTTAAATAAAACATTATTTTACTAAATTTTTTGGTTTAATATGTTATCTTATTCGAAGTTCCACATATTTGAAAATTCTTCTAGATAGGTATTGCTACTTGTCAAGTCTGACAAATATTACGATCGACAAGAAAACTGTTGCTGGAGACAAAAAATTATTCAAAAAAAAAGTTGTCTTAATAATTATTATATTTTCATCTAAACAAAAATATGTAGGTAATTATTGTTATCATTTATCTAGATAATTTTAGACACTTTATATTTTATCTTATCTAGATAATTTTTTGGAGAATTATGTTTTTCTTTAACTTGATAGAAAATAAACTATCTAGTGACAACACTGGTTATAATGAGAAGCTCAAGGATGTCAGGATCACTTCAAATCTATACCGTTTTTCTTATACGGGTATAAAATCCATTGAGCGTTACACACAAACGTTATCTAGTGAGTCCAGAAAGTTGCACAGTTATTTTACTTTACAATGTTGCGGACATCACCGGGATATGAACCCATGAATATATTTCAATTTCAATTTATATCTGGACACAGTAATACATCAAAGTTACAAAAAGACAATCATTAAATATTGAGTCGCTTGATAAATAAAATAATATCAATAACATAGTATAACAATAACATAATAAAACATTAGTAAAATACAAGGTAAACTAAATATAATGTCAAAATGTCAGGTCCTAAATTCCAGTGACATCCACCAGATTACACTTCTGATGTTCATTTGACTCTAGGTGTATTTAATTTTAATGTGATATTATTTACCTGATGACCTGCATTTGGCAACCTTATTACTCCACTTGTTTTTGTTTGGAACTCCGCATGTAGCCGAGTCGAATTTATCCACGAGGTATGAGTTTGTAGGGCATGTAAAGTAGGCCTTGGTACCTGACGGTACCTTTTTACTACAATCAATTCCTTGAGTGAGCTTTTCTAACTTGTGTGTGCAGTTGATTTTCACCGTCTTTGATTTGATCCCTGGACATCCGCTTAATAAAGCCGAGACAAAAGCCTGCAGAAAGAAGGTATATATGGTGAACCGGATGTTTATTGGATGAGCGAAGCGAAGACTTCAATTTCACTGACCCCTCAAAAAATTTAGCTCCCATGTTTTTTTTTTGTATTTTTGTCTGTTTGTCAACAGGCAAACGGCATATCCGATCTTGATGAAAATTGGAGGGGACCTTTGAAATTAGAGGTGTATTGTTTTTGGGTACAATCGAAGAAATATTTATGAATATCGTACTTTTACTATTTTATTTTTATTTTTAGTGCGATATTTTCGTGACATTTGGGCCAATTTTGACCAAACGCGTGGGGTTTCAACGTTCATATTTTACATGTACATTAAGGTAATGATTATGTATTGCTTGATGAAAGAAAAAGTTAATAAAGTTAGGAAGAATCCATAGAATAAAGGTTTTAAAATGATTTTTTTGAGGTACATAATAACAATTAACAAGTAACAATAGAAACTTGACAACAATCACCTACAATGCGTTCTAAAAGCTCTTGCAAAAGTAAAGAGACCCCACGCAAACTAAAAACTTACAAAAAAGCTCATCCATCAACGTGACTAAAAAAAGCGTTTGCGAAGCTTACTAGTTGTTAATACCATTGCAAGTTGTGGCAACTATTTGAAATAATAGTTAATGATCTTCCGAACGATACTCAAACCAATGTTAGCTTTTGTCTACAATATTTGCTCGAATCATTCGATAAATAAAACCTACATTCTTCAAGATTATTGAGGGGAATTCCAAAGGAATTCGAGAAAATAGCTTTGGTTTGAGATACCTATACTGTCAACTTTGATATCAATTTTATTATATATTTACTATTTAAGGATATTACACACAATTCTATGTTTAAGGGCTATGCTTGTTCTGATATTTCTATGGCTGTACAATGATCATTGAATAATAACACATATTTTAGAATTGAGTGCGTTTCTTTTTAAAGAACGCAACATAATTTCAGAACAAAATCGAAGTTTTTTAAAGTTGAATAAGTTAGTGAGTGAAAATATCTTGTCTAATAATAAGAAAAAGAGAACTTAATACGGGTATGTACCTGAACGCCAGCCCGAACAGACGCCGAATCCATCTTAATACTCTTCAGACCCATGGATCTTTGTTCTATTCCAAACCCTGCGACTTCATTACCTGCAATCTGAAGTAACAGAATTGAATAATGCGTACGGTTGTACTCGATGCTTCTATTCCTTGTGAAAGAAAGCCATAGCTGTGCTTATATGGACTCGATTGACTGACAAAGCTGCATGAGTGACGACACAAAATACATAGCCCCTGCAGCTGGTAGACTGGCACCCTAAAATGTAAAATGTTTTATGTTGAAATACAATTTTTTTTAATATTATTTATTTATTTAACGTCTATCCTATTCAGTTATAAAACTGATTTACAAAGGAGGACAACTAAATAAATCTAATGACATAGATGCAAACACAACAATGAACTACAGTTTAGTAAATATTTGAAATAGTAACATTACAACAAAAATGCATTAAAACACAACTATTTGATACCAAATAAACAATTTTGATAACAAATAAAATACTTTTACTTATTCCTAATACCATTATTATAACACTGCTATTACAAAATGATTATATTATTTGTATTGCTATTTATTTATACATTATTAAGTTATAAAGGATAATAAATTGTATAATATATGTATTTCAATATAACCTACTGTACTAAGAATCTCGGCATTTAACTAGTAAAATTTCTTGTTTTAATTACTGTATTCCTTTCTTTGAATCAATTAGGCCTACTTATTTAAAATAAAGTTAAGTCAATTTGTGATAAGAAAAATATTTTGTATGCATGGAAATAATAATAAAGTCTATAGATTCAGTTGGTATGTTCATAGGTTAAAGATGTTAATTAAGAAAAGGGAATTATATTACATTATATGCACATAAATTAAGAATTAGTAAGAACACAAATTTACTCATTGTTGTTTCCGTTTGGTCTTCAACTTAGTTAACACCACACTGTAGTTAAGTGAAGGGTTTATTCTGAATTCTACGTATTAGCTTATTTCAGGCGAAGTCAACTAACTGTAGCATACATTTTTACTACTAATTGACATAAACCATCACCGATGTGATGAATTTGTTATCTGTGAATTGTATTGCGATTATGATCATTATGAACGCTATAGTTGTATATCTTATTTGGTAAAAGTATTAACGTGCATATGTGCACCTCCTTAGTGGACATAATAATCTTTAAATGACTGCATCACACTAGTGGATTTGATTTGAATGGTTTGAAGTATAACTGCGTATAATTTAATAATGAATTATATTTCACTACCGACGTTTCTCTAGTATTTCAAATGTGATATTATACTCTATTATATTTAAACATGACTCTTGTGACAGAGGAAAACCTTAGAAACAAGGATTGCGGCTCGGGAGCTGCATGCATTGATAAAAGCACTCAGCCACAGATAATCTCTTTAAATCACACAATCACAATCACAGAGCTGCAATAACTTAACCAAAGCAAGATCTAAAGTGAGGATGTGAATGTGTATAATAAACCTTGATATTAACAGGAAATTGATATAAAATTGAAGATAATAATGTTGTTTGAGATGATTGAACGTAACATCAATCCATCGCAATCTAGTTTTATTTAAAAAATGACAGGAAGTAGTGTCCTTAATAGCTGTTGATGGAGTTTTATTTGGCGAGTTAAATTTGAATGGCAGCGACGGAAGTTTCAGTGCAACAACGGCAATCGAAACAAATAACACCAAGGTTACTTGATAGGAAACAACACAATTCACGAGGTATAGAGATGAACTGAGGCAGTGGCGTCGGAGCCGGGGGGCAGGGTGGTAGCTTGCCCCCCCTGAGCTTACAAAGGGGGCGCGAAAGTATCTTCTCGACCCCCCCCCCCCCCCCTCCAATAGAAAAATGACGAAATATCCTTCAAAGCATAAACCAACAAGCATAAATGTTATATTCTTCAAGTCATCTAGATTTAAGCAAAAAATAAGAATTCTTTAATTTTCTTTTTTTTTCTATTTGCAAAAAGCCCCTTAACTTCTTCTAAAACATGTAAAAACCACTTCAAAAATACGCTTTTTTTAAACTACCTGCGGCGCTATTGTGGGGGACTTCCCCCATTGAGTCGTTCGTCAAAGCCGCCCCCCCCCCAAAATATATTTCACCGTACGCCACTGACTCAAGGACATTAGTTGCATGTTATGTTACTATGGAAGCATGTACTTTTCCCGGGAAATTTCGCCCCCCCTCATCCCCCCCCCCTGGAAAAATTGACTTCCGACGCGCCTGAACTGAGGTGGAAAGCTATTCACTCCATCAACTAACAAGAAATATATGTTATATGCAGGATGATTAATTAACCAAAGGTTGACATTGGAAAATTACAAAATCAAAACAGTTCATATAACTAGGAAAACGCTTAAGTCGCCGCGTTGTTGGATGAGCGTAATTGGTGCATTGAGCTGCCATGTGTTATGCGGATTTTCTGTTGTTCTGTGAAAAAATTAGTACTAAGTTGAAGATTTTTTTTAAATTAAATTAAATTAAATAAAAAATAAACTTTAATTATAATTTTTTTAATTAATCGTATGAATTTTAAAAATTGAAAAAACGAAAAATTGCGATTTTTATAAGAAATAATTATTCGATTGCGCTCGAATTTCACACGAATATATAAATTCATAAAATTAAGGTTCTGTGAAAAAATCATGAAAATCGGATTAAGCATATAGGTGTTAAAAGTACAAATAATTTTCAAAAAATCGAAAAAAATCGTAAAATTGCGATTTTCATGAGAAATAATTTTTTGATTGCGCTCAAAAACGTGGCAGTTCTAATTTCAAAGATTTCGAAGGCCTCCATAAAATTTCATTGCAAACGGAGTATCGGTTTAGCCGGAATCGTGCTGACAAACACACAAAAATACAGAAAAAAAAAGAAAGAAGGAAAGAAAAAAAAAACATTCCGGATTTTTTTCTCCAGTGTAGTGAAATGGAATCTTTGCTTCGCTCGCTACGCTCATCCAATAAGTTAAATAAATAAATTTACCACAGAGTTGGCCTACGCCAACAGAGTTTGCTTGGTCTGCTTTAAAATTAATTTAAATCCTCTAATGAAAATCAGATACGTGACTAAGTGGGTTTAGACTATTATATGAATTAGATTCATTAATGTCAATGAAACAAGTTTTCGAACGAGACATTGTTCTCCCTGTTAAATCTTAATTTATAGCCATGGACATCCAAAAGAAACACGTATTTTTAAAAACTGTTAAGTCATTGGACATCCCGGTTTACTTCGGAGATGGACGATGTTGCTTTTGATTTCGACGTGGGAAGGAGGTAGAATGTAAAATTGAATCGTGAACATAAACAACAACTTTTCCTAGATACTTCATTGTTACTTGTACAAAGTTTGTTTCTTTGATTAATGCTTTTAACCAGTTTAGATTCAAGCATTTAGCATTATATTACGCTCGTTGGTCCGTGCAGAGTCCATGCTCCAGTTTTGTGTCTGACTGCGGAAACTCACAATCCTAATTGATTAACTATTAATTAATTTAATACACATCGTGGACAGTTGGATCAGAGGAAGTCAGCTGGAAGTGACAGAAATTACATGTTTAATATGGGGCAATGGAATCAAAAATGAATTAGGAGTTTAAAACAACTAGAAAGGGGGTATCTTAGATAGTAAGGTCTAATATGAGGAGGATTGGAATAACTAGAATTCTGAGACAAGATTTTAAATGGCAGAGGGGGTATAAGAAAAAAGGATTATCAAGAAAAAAGTGTAAAAGGTTCATTTAAAAAAAGGGTTACATTTGAAATTAAGGAACGGGCATACAAAACCCTTGTTAGACCAGCTTTAGAATATGCATGTGCAGTTTGGGATCCTTACTACGAATGTGAAATAATGGAATTGGAAAATGTACAGAAAAAGGCTGCCAAAAAGGTTATGTTTAAAAACAATGGTGTATAGAAGAGACGGATTTAAATGGGAAACTGAGTAGGAGATATGAAAATATGGGAGAACTAACAAATGATTTAGGGTGGGATACATTGGATTTGAGGCGGAAAAAGGACAGGCTCACTTAATTGTATAAAGCATCCAGGGGGTTTCCAGGGTGAAAAGAAGTAAAATAAAATATTTTATTTTATTTAATTTTAAAAAAAAAATTCAAAAATAATAATTAATATAATAAATATTAAATTTATTAAATAAAAAGGTTCATCAACACGCTTTATTGAAAGACAACATAAAATCTTTAATACGTATGACAATGAATAACCATTTGATTCTAGATCTCAGTAAAATTTTATTTTGTAATTCCGTAGTTAAATGAATTATATTAATTATATGGTTTTGTAATTTTGTACATAACCCAGTGTTGCATGCAACATTGATGATATATTTTTCAAGGCCGTATATTTTATGAACAAACTTACCAATGTAACACAAGTGAGAGCAAACACAAATGCTAGCCCCATCGTGATGGTGTAGGTCAAACGTCTGGCACCTATTAGGTACTTGCCACTATATTCAAATCAAGTGATTGGAAGTTAAATAATAAAAAAAAATATTGCACATGGAATATACGTGTACGTTATGTAGTAAGGAAAGAAAACAATAACGTTCAAATTATCATATTTTCTGATCGGAAAAGATATTGCTTTTGATAAAAGGTATTCAAATTCATTATATAACAATGTTAAAAAAATCAAAAGTATTAATTTTTAAACAAGCTTGTATTTACAACTAAATGACACGCTATGGCCTTGTGGGATTAGAGTATAAAGCAAAATAGATAAATATTGTATGTATAAATTGTTCCCATTATGACTTGTTCTCAGTATCAAGATTGTGTTTTGATTCGATTAGTTAGAGCATACTTGGAATGGTGGTGTGACAGTATCACGCTTACATTTCCCATACTTTCATATTGTATTGATTTGAGAACATCCGGTTTACTATTAATAAAAAAAACTGATTATTCTTGTAGCATGTTTTCTTTTTAGTGGTGTGACTGGTCAGCTTATCTAACGAGGCCATACCACCGTACTATATACCGACCTGTAAAAGAGACCCATAAAAAAACGTTTTTCTCAATTCCTGTTGTACCAATGACAATTTTTCTCTCAAAACATTAGCTTTCATACCTATACAAAATTGAATTGTTAACCCATGAATGTTTTGTCTAATTGGAAAAATATACACTCAAAGTGCCAAAAGAATTAATGTATCTGCAAGAGTAATTTGGCCAATTCCGAAGCAAAAAATATTCTCATAGCACCAAATAGTTTTATCCTCTGCAGGCAAAGAAACCTTTTAGCGTTTTGGAAATATATTTCTTCCCAATGCACCAAAATAAGTATCGTTTAACATTTCCGTTTAGGGTAGATTTAAAAAGTTAACACTATGGGAGAAAAGGCTCGTTGGCGCAGTGGGTATTGGCGCTTCAGGAAGACACCCTGCTGTGGGTACACATAAGTTTTCCCTGGTGACACCTTGTTCAAAATAACAAAGAATAATTAATCCTCAGTTATACGAATTTCCTCCACTCTTTACACCACCACCACCTTCCTCGCCCAGGTGAAGTGAGGAAAATTAAGGTCTTATCTTTGTAATAGTTACTCGATCCTTCATTTTTAATACAATTCACAAATTTCAAAAAATAGATCCTATAAATTAAAAAAATAGATCCCAAGTTCCCCGAATATTGAAATTGAGAAATAAATCATCGATATTTCTTTTGATGAGCTTTAAAACCTACTTTGTAAAATATTTTCGCATGAATACATCTTTTTTCGTGTCATTACATAAA
Organism: Sweltsa coloradensis; assembly: GCA_024449915.1. Classification (NCBI taxonomy): domain Eukaryota; kingdom Metazoa; phylum Arthropoda; class Insecta; order Plecoptera; family Chloroperlidae; genus Sweltsa; species Sweltsa coloradensis. Next base: position 68,360 of record JAMZAV010005104.1, read on the forward strand.
ATGTGCTTATAATCTCTATACGCAAGCAAAAATAATTTCTTTGGAGGGTTCATCAAAATAAAGGCCGATAAAATTAAACAGATGAAAAATCTTAATTATCTTCACTTCGCCAATGCAAGAAAGGTGGTGGTGGTGGTGGTGGTGGTGGTGGAGGTAAAGATGGCAATACATTCCCTATTCCTGACGATATAACGCACTTTTTTAAATTCCACTTTTTTGATCACTGTCTTGTGTTCTTAGATTATTAAAGGAAAGAAAATGATGGTAATGATATTAATAACAAAAGATATTATCTATAAGAATAAAAAATGAAATATTTTAATATGTATCTTCTGAAAATAAGAGCATGGCCCGGACAGCCAAGGTCCCGGGTTCAATCCCCGGTGGAGGCACTTTTTAAATTTCTGTCTATAGTACCATCATATATTATAAAAATATAAATGTTTAACCTTTTATAGAAGCGACTATGACACTGTTATGTTAGTACTTTAGACAGAAATTTAAAAAAAATGACTACACTGGGGATAGAAGCCATGACCTGGGCTTTACGGGCCATGCTCTTACCAAGGTCCAGGGTTCGATCCCCGTTGTAGACACTTTTTATATTTCTGTCTAAAGTACTTACATAGAATCGGCATAGTTGTGACGGGAATGTATAAAGGCTGTTAAAGAGCACTCAATACGATCATTCGCTAAGACTCAAGAAATTCTTAACAAACCTTGTGAGGATTGCCGGTGGCAGAAGTCGGAACCGTGATTTTCCAAATCAGTCTCACGCTTTCGGTCCCGGTTGAAATTCATCAATAATTAACGCGACGGTTAGCAAATGTCGCTCCTGAAACTGTGCGAAAAACGTTGTAGGGCATAGATCTGGTTTTGTTCCAAAAGAGTTTTTTTCACCGATATTGTTAGCTCGAGCTTTGAGCGTGCGATTCGGGAGGTCCAGGTTTAAAATCCCGTCGAGACCGGAAATCCTGACCGAACGTATTTTCCAAGGTTTTCCTGAGTCGTTAATGCGAATGCAAGGGATTGAGTCCTCTTACACAGCCCTCGGACATCCCCTTGCCAATAGGGAAGAATCACAACTTTTTGTTAGTATTCTACTATATTCAGTGCCAGTTTCTGATTACATAAATATCAAATTTTTGTTATTTATAAAATATTTTCAGACATAAAAGTGAGCTTAAAGTTTAACACATATTAATGGCGGGAAAAACAGGGCAATACGTCATAACCCTACAACCAATCACCGTGTGGTCATTAAAAAAAAAAAAATGCTGATTATACTTATAGATTCCTTTTTGGAACGAAATTTGTTTCTAGTATGATTAAAAAATGCTAAAAAACAGTAATTTTTACATCAAGATATATTTGCAAATTTGTGTATACATGTATAACGTTAATGGTTTTATGACAACATTAATAAAGAAAAATGTCAACAGTGAACTATTTTTTAACACGAGCTGGTGAACGGCCGAGAGGTGAATTTAGCTACGTGGTCTAGAAGATCGTGGTCTATTTTATTCATAAAAAACGCTTTATACCGGTTTATGACGTCACACGTCTTTTCACAAGAATATCGCGGCAAAGAGTAAAAGTAAAACTTTGTACCTTTGTGGAGAAGACAGTTTTTACTTAGAGTGTTATAACCCACGGCGATGGTGTTTTTATGTGAATATCTACTGATACACCAGCGCTAATACGACTGAGGAGCCTTCCATATTGTCCTATCTTCAATATACCTGGGGCAGGCATTGCACCCTGGGAAAAATTTTAATTTTAATTTTTTTTTTTTTTTATCGTGGGAAACCTGTTATAGGGTGCAATTAGCCCCTATTCAGGTGAACTAGGTATATGCGGATAGGAAATTGTGAAGGTATGTCCGAGGGCTGTTTAAGAGGAATCAATTCCTAGCATTCGCCTTAACGACTGAGGGAAACCTCGGAAAAAACCTTCAGTCAGGATTGCCGGTCTCGACGGGATTCGAACCCGGGACCTCCCGAATCAGAGTCGAGCGCTTAGTGCTCGAGCCAACACTGTCGGTGCACCCTGGGAATGTTTCCCGCTATATATAAATAAAAACATTGCAGTGATGTTCATCCCAGTTCTGATGATTTTTGATAGTAATTATTCAATTCATATATCTTCAAAACATTTGTCAATGAGAAGTCAAATTGATATGTTCTTTCCCTCGCTTCGTTCATCCAAACTAATTCCTATTCACCCTACCATCACCCCCATCCCAGATTTGGTTACAGATAGATCATATATGGTTATGTCATTCTTACCTCACATTTCCATTACAGTAAAATAAAAGACACTCAATTCTTCTACCATTGAATTTTGTTAAAAAATAATTATAACTTTAAAATAAACAACAAAATACGCCATTTTGAATAATAAATGCATTCATGTTGGAATACCATCGAATTTCAAAGTCACCGTTTGATGCAGTTTCCTGTGCCGACTTCTATACCGAATCTAAAGCGAGGATGCATTCTTTACTACGCGGTACCTTTACTTTTATTTGGGATAATGTTATCAGTGAAAATAATCTCTTTCCCTTTTGGCTGAGGCAAACCTAAAATACCATTATAAAATAGTAGAGGAATGAATAACTGTGAGAATTGGAAGTGAGTTTGTGTTGATGACAAGTAAGAAGATATGTGCAGATACATATATAAATCTGAGTATTACAAAACACTTCATTACTCTGTGGTAAGCCATCGTGGAGGGAGGAATCATTAACCATGGAAGGTAACTTGCAAGAAGTAATGGTGAAGTGTATCATGGTAAGTTGTGATTTTCTTTACTATTTTTTATTAAAGTCATAAAAAGGGCTGTGGGGAAAATAAATTATATTTTTTGATTACAAAAACCGGTGAAATGACCGTGAAAATAATTGCAAATTTAGTTGAAAGAGGTGCATAAATTGCAAGGAATTTTGAGACTAGAATTTTTTGATGCATTTGTAGTAACAATAAAAGTGTATAGTTATGAAAACCCTGAGTCAGATATTTATGGTGAAGATAAATGGTGAATTTTGGTGAAATTTATGTCGAACATTTAGTTTTCATCGGAGATTATTTTAATGTTTACCATAATCTGCTCCTGGTCACAAACATGCTTTTGCAATCACAAGTTTCATCAAAAACTTAATAAAACATGTTCTTGAAAAATATTTTTGTATTTTCACAAGTTATACTTTCGCGACCCGATATAATTGAAGAGAAATTGTCAAATTGACGGGATGTTTCGTCGCGTCGTAATGGTGAATAATTTACATTATTCTTGATTTCTCTCAATATCAAGATCAAGAATAATGTAAATTATGCACCATTACGACGCGACGAAACATCCCGTCAATGTTATGATTCCTCTTCAAAAATAATCATAATAATAAAAATAATAATAAATAATAATAATAATAATAATAATAATAATAATAATAATAATAATATAATAATAATAATAATAATAATAATAATAATAATAATAATAATAATAATAATAATAATAATAATAATGTGACCATATTGTGGAATGAGCAAATAATCACTGATCGAAAGGTTCTTCACAACAAAGAATGAGCAAATAATCACTGATCGAAAGGTTCTTCACAACAAACCAGACATTGTTGTTAAAAACAAAGAGACTCAAAAATGTTTGATCATCGATGTAGCTATTCCATCAGACCGCAACATAGTATTAAAGGAAGCAGAGAAACGCACAAGATATCGAGACCTTCAAATAGAAATTCAACGAATGTGGATAGTCAGTTGTAAGGTTGTTCCCATTATAATTGGAGCTTGTGGGACAATTGGAAGAAGTTTTGAAGAGAACCTCCAACATATCTCTGGCAATCACTGGACTCCAGAGCTTCAAAAGGCAGCATTATTAGGAACCGCCCATATACTACGCAAAGTTTTAGTATGAAGACATTGTTTCAGTTATTTCTTGTATGTATTGAATTTTTTAATGTCATGTTTATTTAATTGTTTTGTAATAGGGGTTTCACCTTAGAGGTGTGGTTCATCTCTGGTGAAAGCTCTTAAATACCCATTATGTAATGTTCATATTGGTGAATAAAAGAAATAATAATAATATAATAATAATATTAATAATAATAATAATAATAATAATAATAATAATAATAATAATAATAATAATAATAATAATAATAATAATAATAATAATAATAATAAAAATAATAATTGTGTAACGTCTCACCTATTCACTTATAAATCTCATTTATATTTAAGGACAAATAACAAACGAAACTATAGAACAAACAGTTTTTTTCCATGCTTTAGACTTTGTATTCAAACATCCACCACGATTCTAATAGAAATGGTTTATTTATGAAAATTATAAACGACCAAAATCATTTTATGTTCAAGTTTTCGAGTCGTATTCTATAAAATGTGTAGTATCGTATTTGTGTTGGCTCGAGCGCTAAGCGTTGGACTCTGATTCGGAGGTCGCGGGTTCAAATCCCGTCGAGACCGGCAATCCTGACAGAAGGTTTTTCCGAGGTTTTCCTCAGTCGGTAATAAAAATTCAAGGGATTGAGTTCTCTTAAACAACCCGGACATCCCTTCACAATTGTCCTATTCGCAACATATCTAGTTAAACTGGAGAGGGGCATGAATTGCACCCTGATGGGCAGGCTTCCCACGAAAAAATATAATTATTATTATTAGTATCTTATTGAAACAAGTGCATACGTTAAATATTTTTATTATATATAAATATAATAACACAGTATGAATTAACTGTTCCATTGATGTTTTTACTTCAGAACTAGTATTATATATTCCCAGTTACTACCAAAATAATATTTTACCTGTACCTGACACGAATTGGAATTTACTTTCAGCTTTAAGTTATATTGTTATATCGTGTCCCTAGTTACTGCAAAAATAATAATATGCAACCTGACATGTAGGATGTTTTGTTCAGTTCTTAGTACTATTTAGTTCGGTTCTCACTGGAGCTCACGAAGTGTTTCCTGGGGGTATCCCACCTGGGTCAAGCGGCATCAAGCAGGAGACGCTACAGGTTGGTAAGACTGCATGGAACTTACAATAAAATAATTATTATACCCTACCCTGAAATCAGGGAGAGGGTAGGAGAATATTGTAGTGCGTTACTGGCCCAAGTGGGCCGTGAAGGCCAACCACCCTCCATGGTGTTGCATTTGTGGGGGGGGGGGGAGGAGGTGAAGTGGTGTGAGGAAGACTGGTGGCTGAAAGAATGTGAGGGTGGGTCAGTCGAGGCAAGGCCAGCCAGTAGGCTAGACGGACAAGTGTTGTGGAATATCAAGACGAGCCATGAGTTGGCCTCCTTATTAGAAGTTATATCTGTGCTCGTTCGACCACGGTAGTGGCGAACCCGTGTTTCTTTTAAGTATTCTCTTAAGTTTTTTAGCATTGTGTGTACCTAGTGTTTTCTCCTCGTGTTAATAAAGTGGTATCTATAGAAATAAAGATTTTAATATGAGTTTTTTGAGGTGTATAACAATTATTAATAAGTTACTATAGAAACTTGACAACAATCACCTACAATGCGTTCATAAAGCAATCTTCGGGCCTACAGATATTTGACATTCTAATTACCATTGCAATTAGTGCTTAGAAAATTATCCTAATTTAACAAAAATGATTTTGCAATGGAACCTGAAGAAGTATGAGATCCCACGCATACTAAAAACTAAAAAAGCTCATCCATCAACGCGACTAAAAAAAGCGTTCGCGAAGCGGCCTAGTTTTAATACAGATTCATGTTCCATTCAGAAAGTCGTCTCAGCACCGTTTGGATGTTCAGCCATAATCGCGAAGAGAAATCAGACCGTTGTTTGTACCAACTCCATAATGAAAGGCGTCAACTGCTCCAAGAAAGTTCCACTTGGAACCAAAGCCGCTTTCAAGTGTCCTAAACAATCCTTCTCCAATCAGAAATATAGATCGATCAAATGTGTGTTTCCTGGGGTATGGAACAAACCTAAAGTGGTATGCAGAAAGAGTAAGTTGACTTTGAATATTTCTCAAGCTCTGAAGTTGATATAATTGATTTAACTATTAAAGGGTCACTAATTCAGCGTCAGTAATATCAGTGAACATAGAATTGTTCTATATTAAAAAAGTATCATTATTTGCACATCGTTTGAGAAAAATATGTGATTATAGGAAATTTAAAACATCTTTCTACACCCTTTATTTCAAACTAAAGTACAATTCAAATCTATTTTTTTTCGGTCCAATAAAACAAAATAAATGCTTGATTCATCTTGATTTTTTTATCTTACGTAGTATCATCAGTTTGGGGTGAAAATAAAGAAACCCACCCTAGTAGGCATACAATTATACAAAACAATAAATTAGTCGTAGTGGATGGTATTTACTATCGTAAAGTGAAATTGTGCAAAATAACAAGTCATTCGTCATTGCAGAAAAGGAACATCAATGACACTGGTGGGTTTTCTTTTTGAATTGCAGAAGGTATTTGGGGCCAACCCAAACATTAATGGGTCGTATGTTGAAAGAAAACTAAGTAAATATAGAATGCTCAGTCATGCACGTGTGGCAGTTTTTCGAGCCAGAGAAGCAATGTTAGCCCTAGGGTTCTGTTTCTTTACTTGTTACTGTCGATCGTCAAGCTGTCGTTAAAGTAAGCAAATAGTCCTTCAAATAAGGTTTTCGTGATAGACAAGATAGTAATATAATGTATAACATTCGCTTTAATTCTAATGTTACGTTGCAAACACCAAATAAAAGCCAACGCGAATTTTAGCTTAATTTATTTTATATTTTTTTAGTCCTAAAAATTAAAAATTGTGTTTAAGTGGAATGGAAATATTATAATAATTATTATAGTTACAATAGTTTTATTATTTACGACTATTGTTGTCACACAACGTTTTTGCTCTTATGATTGTGTGATTGTAAAATATCAGCAACTAAGGTTTTATTGTAATTATTTAAGGACCGACGACAATTAATGTTGACCCGGTGGAAAATAGCACAGACTCTACAGTAAGTGAAGATACTACCACTAGTGAAGAAACTACGAGCGAAGTTCTTGCAACTGTACCTGCTGTAGAAGAATCAACCACTGCTGTAGAAAATACAACGCTGACTGAAGGTAACACTACAACACCAACTGCAGCAACAACTACAACTGTAGCAACAACTACAACTGTAGTTACAACTACAACGGCAGCAACAACAACGGTCCCTACTACTACTACCACAGCACGTAAGTGCACTAATACGTCACAAACAATAGGAAAACACATAGTTTAATAGATATATGCAATGCCTTAGCCTTGATCAGAGTTGATAAAGCAAAATGTATCCCAAAGAGCTTACTTTCATAAGTAAAAAAAAAAAAACATGAAGTTAATAGTTGGCCACATTACATTTTATAATGATTTTGAAATATTAGAAATATGAATTCTAATACAGAACTTGTTAATTATAATATTTTTAATATCTTTTAATAATTTTACTCAAATGTATTTCTGGAATAAAAATCTAATAGTAAACTAGATTCCAAAATAATAAAATGATTCCCACAAGCAAAATATTCTGCACAGGAGAGTTATTTTAAAAGCAATCACGTGATTGGTTCATTGGTTCATTGGATAGTTCACACAGTTAAGATTTTTAAGATTTAGATTTTTAAGGTATCAAAACCAATAATTTTTTATAAGAAAGATGGTCTTACAATAACATGTGAAAATGTAAATTTCCCCTTCCAGTTCCTCCTGGCTACGTAAACGTCACAGGGGTTGGTGTAGTCAAGAAAGCGGCTGGACCAAACACGTTGACTTACGCCGTAGCTGACTGTCAATCCGCAGGAGCCGTCGTCATGGCCACCACAAACCAAGCCAGGGCTGACTACGTTACTGCTTACATTCTTCTACCTGCTACCTCCATTGGAGCAGTCAATGCAAGAGATGGCTGGGCTGGCGTTGAATTTAAGAACAACACATGGCAAACGATGCATGGTAATGTTTTCCTTCAATTCAATATTTATAAACTGCATGTCCATCTTTATGTGTTAAATAAGTCGTTTGATATACTTTTGCTTCTGTTATAGGTGTTCCACTGAGTGACATTCCGTTCATTAAGTGGATTAATCCATCAAATGGACCATTTGCAGTCTTTTCCACACAATATCAACAACTTTTCGGCGTCCCCCCAAATACTGGTTTCAATGAAAAGTTTCCGTATTTATGTGAAAAATTCATTTAATTTAAACGATTATAAGTAATTGTTCTTGAAATGGCTTCATTATCTGCAAAAGGCTACATCAAATTTGTCTTGTTGCGTGTGCACTAACAAACTGATAACAAAATTCTTGTTTGACCATTTGTATTTTGCTTTTAATGTATTCCATAGGTCTCACATTTTTAACAAAGATAATATGATAATGTGCGTTTGTTTGTTGTTGTTTTGCTTTATGCTGTTTTGTTATCAGTCGTTACTTTTAAAATGTTATATTTTACTGTCTTTGCAATGTGTTTGTTAATTTGGAAATAAATAATTTGTTTTGTAAAAATATAAATTTAGTATTATTTTGTTTTGAAGAGTAATATTGAAAACAAAAAACTTAAAGCTAACAAAATAGCTACCTTTATTTTGCTCGCTCCCCGAACCAGTGCAAGAATATCCATAACCAGTTTTTCAACAATATTGGATTGGATTGGATTGGATTGGATTGGATTGGATTGGATTGGATTGGATTGGATTGGATTGGATTGGATTGGATTGGATTGGATTGGATTGGATTGGATTGGATTGGATTGGATTGGATTGGATTGGATTGGATTGGATTGGATTGGATTGGATTGGATTGGATTGGATTGGATATTTTCAAGTTGAGGGTTGATTAGCCTTTGATATAGTTAGTATTTACCAAAAAAACTATTGTTTTGGGGAACGTAGCTGTTGTTTGTTACACAGACTAATCATCTCAACAGTGACCAAGGTCGATAATCATTAATGGGGTGGATTTGGGGACATGTATAGAGAGGATTAACACAAACAAGAACATTGTTTCAACAAAAGAAGGGCACTTGTATTTAGCAATTGACAATCTAATCTCGCCTATCAGCTGAGCGCATGCATTTTACCCGACTGAACGTGAGTTCGTATCCCCTGACTTTACTGACATTACTGAAATGAAATCATGGCTTACTCTATTCCATTCAGACTCTGGTATGTCGGTGACGACTTCTTGATCCCGGACCCCTTGATAACTTGTCCTCAGGTCTTCTCACTTCGCCTCTTGGGATGGCTGCCGCTTTTCGGTCACACCCAGCTCCTGGCACTCCTGACTCGCTCTCTTGTTTTTCTTCCTTCAGCTCTCCAAGTACAACTCCATTATTTTGATACTCGATGTTCTCAATGCACTACTAACAAACAACTCTTCTTGACAGTTATTATCTTTGTCAGAAACCCATTGGACTCTCTCTCGATGACAAGATGTTCGTTTGCTGGTCATAATATAACTCCCCGTTCCCATAACCACTTGTTCACCAAGAAGCTTCCAACCTGTGATTTTGGTGTCTCTCCCCTCTCAAAGAGGCTCAAAACCCATCATCAGCATTGACCCTCTGACTTCCACCCAAGTCCCTTTATTCGAAAACCAATCATAAGTCTTCTTTGGCCACCTCCGTCGTCTCTCAGCTCCATAGAGAGGGTCCCTTCCCCTCAACCGTGCCACCACTTCTTGGCAATTCATGTTTTTGAAAGGTCTGCATTCTTTTCTAAACTAAACAATAACTAAATTGTTCCCATTATAGTTACGCCATCGCCAGTGCAGCACATTCCGCCAATATTATCATAATCCACTTTGCTTATTAACTAGGGAAACGCCAAAGTCGTTGTTAAACGAGTGAGTGAGTGAGCCAAGTGTTGAGTACCCGGGAACATCCCCTTTCCTCCCCTATACCTAAGGATCTAGCCCAGTATGAGGAATAATACCGGGTACTCAACACATGGCTCACTCACTCGTTTAACAACGACTTAGGCGTTTCCCTAGTTATATAAATTGAACATTTGAAATGCGAATCGTATTCAAAACGTATTACGGGAAACATTAACAAATTTCCAAGATAAAACAAAATCACCTAAGTTTTATTTCCCATTTAACACCCCTCCAAAATATAATGTGGGTGTCAGAATATAAAAAATTCGAGCTAATGGGTATCGAACCCCAACCCTCCGTATGCTTACCAATAGGCCATGCAAGCCACGTAGATATTGTCCCGCTAGCTGCTACTAAACAAATGCTATCGAGTATCGATATTTTTTAAAAATCACATTTTTATATATTGTAGAATAAAATCGCAATGGATCTAGCTGATTTTGTTAGCAGTTCTCAGTAAACTCGTCCTGGATGTCTGTTTAAAATTTCAGCCCAATCTGTTCAGCGGTTCGGCTGATTTTCGACGTACAGACAGACAGACAGACAGAATCACAGAATGAGATCCGTTCGAGTTGAATGGAGACACTCGGTCGCTCCGCTCCCTCGTTTAAAAATGTCCCAATCAGTATTACTAGGGAAACGCCAAAGTCGTTGTTAAACGAGTGAGTGAGTGAGCCAAGTGTTGAGTACCCGGGAACATCCCCTTTCCTCCCCTATACCTAAGGATCTAGCCCAGTATGAGGAATGATACCGGGTACTCAACACATGGCTCACTCACTCGTTTAACAACGACTTAGGCGTTTCCCTAGTTATATAAATTGAACATTTGAAATGCGAATCGTATTCAAAACGTAACGTCCAAGATAAAACAAAATCACCTAAGTTTTATTTCCCATTTAACACCCCTCCAAAATATAATGTGGGTGTAAAAATATATAATTAGTTCGAGCTAACGGGTATCGAACCCCAACCCTCCGTGCGGTAGACTTAATGCTTACCAATAGGCCATGCAAGCCACGTAGATATTGTCCCGCTAGCTGCTACTAAACAAATGCTATCGATATTTTAAAAATCACATTTTTATTTATTGTAGGATTAAATCGCAATGGATCTAGCTGATTTTGTTAGCAGTTCTCAGTAAACTCGTACTGGATGTCTGTTTAAAATTTCAGCCCAATCTGTTCAGCGGTTCGGCTGATTTTCGACGTACAGACTGACAGAATCACAGAATGAGAGCCGTTTGAGTTGAATGGAGACACTCAGTCGCTCCGCTCCCTCGTTTAATTCAACATAAGAAACCAAATCACTCGGCCCATGATATTCCAGTAACAAGGGTAGAAACTACCCCAAACGTGACAATATTGCTTAACGTCTCATATTAATGCACTTTGGCAATTCGAGACGATGAGTGGTGATAAACTAGGGAAACGCCAAAGTCGTTGTTAAACGAGTGAGTAAGCCAAGTGTTGAGTACCCGGGAACATCCCCTTTCCTCCCCTATACCTAAGGCTGGATCTAGCCCAGTATGAGAAATAATACCGGGTACTCAACACATGGCTCACTCACTCGTTTAACAACGACTTTGGCGCTTCCCTAATTACTTAAATTGAACATTTAAAATGCGAATCGTGTTCAAAATGTATTAGCGTAAAACATTAACAAATTTCCAAGGTAAATCAAAATCACCTAATTTTTATTTCCCATTTAACACCCCTCAAAAATTATATGTGTGTGTAAAAATAAAAAAAAGTTCGAACTAACGGGTATCGAACCCCAACCCTCCGTGCGGTAGGCTAAATGCTTATCAATAGGCCATGCAAGCCACGTAGATGTGGTCCCGATAGCTGCTACTAAACAAATGCTATCGATATTTTAAAAAATCACATTTTTATTTATTGTGGGATTAAATCGCAATGGATCTAGCTGATTTTGTTAGCAGTTCTCAGTAAACTCGTACCGGATGTTTGTTTAAAATTTCAGCCCAATCTGTTCAGCGGTTCGGCTGATTTTCGACGTACAGACAGACAGACAGAATCACAGAATGAGAGCCGTTCGAGTTGAATGGAGACACTCGGTCGCTCCGCTCCCTCGTTTAACTAGGGAAACGCCAAAGTCGTTGTTAAACGAGTGAGTGAGCCAAGTGATGAATTCCCGGGAACATCTTCTTTCCTCCCCTATACCTAAGGCTTGATCTAGCCCAGTATGAGGAATGATACCGGGTACTCAACTCATGGCTCACTCACGCGTTTAACAACGACTTTCGCGTTTCCCTAGTTATTTAAATTGAACATTCAAAATGCGAATCGTGTTCAAAACGTATTAGCGTGAAACATTAACAAATTTCCAAGATAAAACAAAATCACCTAATTTTTATTTCCATTTAACACCCCTCAAAAATAATATGTGGGTGTAAAAATATAAAAAGTTCTAACTAACGGGCATCGAACCCCAACCCTCCGTGCGGTAGGCTAAATGCTTACCACTAGGCCATGCCAGCCACGTAGATCTCGTCCCGCTAGCTGCTACTAAACAAATGCTATCGATATTTTTAAAAATCACATTTTTATTTATTGTAGGATTAAATCGCAATGGATCTAGCTGATTTTGTTAACAGTTCTCAGTAAACTCGTACCGGATGTCTGTTTAAAATTTCAGCGCAATCTGTTCAGCGGTTCGGCTGATTTTCGACGTACAGACAGACAGACAGAATCACAGAATAAGAGCCGTTTGAGTTGAATGGAGACACTCAGTCGCTCCGCTCCCTCGTTTAATGAGGATGAAGTATGAACAGAAGGGAAGAGGGAAAATTGGTGCCGGTACGTAGCCTATTCCTTTCGAAAAGCACCAAGGGGACCAACGGCTTAACGTCCCATGCGAAAGGACTGTGTAACCTTGACAGTCATATAGGTTCCTTCACTAACCAAGACTATCGATCAGACTTCGAGGAGAACGAAGCCGTTACACTAGCTCTCGAACCCTCCATCTGCTCTAACCAGCGGACGTGAGTTTCAGTGCTGAGCGGTCACCCATTCTACCCCTGACCACGCCCGATCTGCTTAACTTCGGTGTTCGAGTGGGAACCGGTTGAATGACCTCGGCTAAACCGCTGGCTAACAAAATCTCATGTTATTAATTACTTAAACTGTAGGTTTATTACATGTCAATTTATTTTAGTCTGTGTTTTAATTTCTTTTTAAGTGTATTAAAAAGAGAATTTGACTATAAATGATAAGTAATAACTTGTTCATTTTCAAAACGAAGTGGTCAATTTCTTGTTTGTGTTTATATCAAAACTTTACATAATTACAAGTTTTAGCCATGCCACAACATTAGAAAAAGTTATAAATATCTTATAGACAATTTGTCGAAATAGGATACACAAAAATAATCCCCTTGCATGCACATCCTTCTGGACGCGGGGTTGATTGAATTGGCCCATTTTAATAAGATGATTTTTTTAAAGATAATTATTGTTTTCTGTACATATATGATACTTATTGTGCAGATTACAGAAAAAGACATGACATCGAACGTGGACATGCTACAAAGAGACATAGCATGGAAAGGCCGCCCGTCCACCGCATGCAATAAACCATTACCATCCGAGAAATAAAATGAAAACATCCTTCGATATTAATGCATGAAATGAGTGATACAAGGTTGACAGGATTAATTTTATTGTGATATTTATTTATATATCAAATGTAGCCCTAATTAATATAGCTTGTCACAAATACATTCATTTATGAGTCTTATAACAGCTTTCAATTATTCGTGTCTATAAGGTGCTTAAGGTGCATCTACTCGAAATTACAGTTTTTTCAAGATATCTTGAGAACGATGCAAAATATCTAAAAACTTATTCTAGACCGCTATGTGGTTTTGTGAGAACTGTAGCCTGTAAGAAAAAATATTGTTATGTGATGGCAATTAAGTTTTTTATTAGAATTTTAACTAATAAATGCATATCGTAAATATAAACCGCACCGATTATTATATTTGACTCTTTTTTTTTGTAATATTGTTCTTACAAAACCTCAATTCGGTCTAGAATCAGTTTTTAGATATTTTGCATCGTTCTCGAGATATCACGAAAAAACCGTAATTTCGCGTGTGTCGCGACTATCCCATCTTGATGTATTACCCCTATTAAAGGGGCTAAAAACTCAAAAAATTATTTTTTACCACGTGATCTATAGCACAATACTACACTTAAATGACCGTTTAAAAAATTATATCTTGTAACTGTGATTTAACACGAATTTTTTTAATTTTTTGGATCCAGAAATTGGCGAAAATTGGTGTTTTGGAAAATTTCCTAAATCGGCTTTAACCTGCTTCCTTTTTGGTCCACATAGATACTAGAGCATAGTACCAATCTAAAATGCCCCTTTATAACATCGTGTCTTGAAACTGTGCCCAAATATACCCTCAAACACGCAAAAATATGCATTCCAAAATCACACCCCATCTTGATAATCAGCATATTTTGACCGAACTACTTGCCCATATTACAAATCAAAATAAAGAGAATTTACAGAAAAGGCTACCGAGTACGTCAATAATGGCCAATATTTTTTTTGGATCAAAATCCTCCAAGGTCACGGGGCATAAAGATCGTCCCCATGTTATTTCTTATGGGAGATTTTTGCCGATGGGACCTAGCTCGAAAAATGTCATGTTTGACAATTTTTTGGGAGGTCATGGTGGCCCCAATAATTTTTCTTTTAATTGCTAAATTCATTACTAGTTAGCCTGAATGAAATATATTTTTGAGTTTAGCGGTTAAATACCCCTTTAAGGGAAATGTCAACAACATTCGAACAATCTTTGTTTTTTATATAGTGATACGTGACATGCGTACAAACAGCGGGACGGACTAAGAAGTGAAGCATAGGAGTAAATAGCTCCTAATTATTATAATTCTCACGTTTATTAATGATATTATATCATGGTCAGTGTTGTAAGGTAACTGAGTAATAGTGATCGAGTATAATATGTGACTAGTCGCGCTTGCGTGCAGCTTGAACCCGCTGCGTGGGGGGTTTGAAAGACCTCGTGGTTGGCGGTAGCCGTACGTGGAAAACGTCGTAGTTGTGCAACCTAGTGGTTGGCAGACTCGTATTCGGGCAATCTCGTATTTAGTAAGAAGACCTCGCGGCCGCGCCGAACTGGTGAATATAAGTCCGCGTTCGGCCTCAATACGGTGGTTTTCGAATAACGTTATAACAGAAACAATGTTTTTTGAATTTACCAATTTAAAAAAAAAATGTATTTAGAGTCTACCCACTCAGTTATATAACTGATTTTCAGTGGGGGACAGTAAATCAAAGTTGTGTGGCTCAAAAATGCCCATTGAGTTTTGGGGTTCTCCTAAACCAAAAAAATTGGCAACGAGGACGCGAACGAATATACTCGTGGCTAACCTCGTAGTTAAAAAACTTCGGCTTGCCTCGACTCTTCGCTGCGTCCAGTTTGGCTGGACATGTTTGAACGCGGCAGCGGCGAGTTCTCATACAGTCCAATGCGCCTATGTCGCATCCGCGTCTAAGCGCGTAAATAGATCAAAGTATAAGTTATGTAATTCAGGCCTCACATTTCCATTACAATAAAATAAAAGACACTCAATTCTTCTACCATTGAACTTGTTTAAAAATAATGATAGTTTCAAACTGAACAACAAAATACGCAATTTTGAATAATAAATGCATTCATGTTGGAATACAATCGAATTTCAAAGTCACCGTTTGATGAGGATTCCTGTACCGACTTCTGTGCCGAATCAAAGCGAGCATGCATGCCTGACAAACGCGGTACATTTACTTTTTTTCGGGATATATTGTTATCAGTGAAAATTTTCTCTTTCCCTTTCAGCTGCGGTAAAAATAAATACCATTATAAAATAGTAGGGGAATGAATAACCGTGAGAATTAGAAGTGAATTTGTGTGTGAGTTTGTGTACAGATACATATATAAATCTGTGTATTACAAAACACTTCATTACTCTTTGATAAGCCATCGAGGAGGGAGGAATTATTAACCATGGAAGGTAACTTGCAAGAAGTAATGGTAAAGTGTATCATGGTAAGTTGTGATGTTATGTTTGTTTGTTTTCTATACTCAATTAGGTAAATGTGGGGAAAAAAAGGGCAATTTTTTTTAATTCCCCCCCCCCCCCCCAAAAAAAAAAACGAAATTTGCGAAAGTGGTGCATAAATTGCAACTGATTTTGAGACTAGAATCTTATTCAACAATTAAAAAATATGTTATTTAAAACACTTCAGTGGAAAATAACTGGAAACTGGTGAAACATGCTTGGGACAAAGTTCATAAATTCGACTTTTTACAATCGCGGCGTTTGCTTAAAAAGCCATGTTGGAAAAAAGGAAATTGAAAGAGGCAGCTCTAATAACATTAAAATACACTTGTTTAAGCCAGCCGAGTACCTATTTTCCTACAATGTAAAATTGAAAAAATTGAAAATAGACTTTTTTTTATATCACCTTGTTTTTGGTCCACTTCCATGACGTATGAGAAATGTTAAATGTTATCTACCTTGGCTATTATAGTCTTTGTTTTATTAAATATAATTTTGAAAATATGATTTTTGTTTTTCATAAAAACCTGATGACGGAAATAGTTTCCATTAATTTCCGAAACGAAGTTATTATTATAAAATAAAGAGTTATTTTCCATAAGTGTTATAAAATATCGTATCATGAACTCTTCTTACTTATAACAAAACAAAAACAAAACAAAACTACGAGACAGATATTTATGATGAAAACAATTGGCATTTTTGTATTTTTTTTTACTATAAATGGTGAATTGGTGGTGAAATTTAAGTCGAACATTTCGTTTTTATCGAGGATTGTTTAAATGATAACCATAATCTGCTCCTGGTCATAAACATGTTTTTTGCTTATCACAAGTTTCCTCAAAAAATAAATAAAGCATGTCCTTGAAAAATATTTTTGTCTTTTTACTCAAATACCCTATAGTTAGAGAAATGTGGCTCATTCTGTCTCGATTGCAAGGTTGTACTTAGTAACATTAAATTAATTTCTATTTTTGGTAAGTTGCAATCAGTCTTTAACGTTGGTATATCCCATAATAATAATAATTGTGGAACGTCTGACCTATTCACTTATAAATCTCATTTATATTTTAGGACAAATAATATAACTAATTTTTTCATAAATGACATTAAATAATAATAGTCATTGAACAAACTGTTTTTTGTGTGGTTTATACGACATGTAGATTTGTTGCCCACGCTTTAGACTTTGTATTTAGTCACCCACCACGATTCTAATATACATGATTTATTTATGAATATTATAAACGATCAAGTACATTTTATGTTTAAGTTTTCAAGTTATGCAAGGCTATTGTACAACTTCGTAGTCTAAAATAAGTAGTATTCTATTGTGTTGGCTCGAGCGCTAAGCGCTTGACTCTGATTCGGGAGGTCTCACGTTAAAATCCCGTCGAGACCGGCAATCCTGACTGAAGGTTTTTTCCGAGGTTTTTCTCAATCGTTATTGAGAATGCAAGGGATTGAGTCCTCTTAAACAGCCCTCGGACATCCCTTCACAATTGTCTTGTCCGCCACATACCAAGTTAAACATCTGAAGAGGGGCATGAATATTGTACCCTAGTGATAATATATCAATATAATAACACAGTATGAATAAACGGTTCCATTGACGTTTTTATTTCAGAACTAGTGTTACATATTCTGAGTTATAACGCCAAAATAATATTCTACCCTTACCTGACACGTTGGAATTGAATTTCAGCAGTTCTTAGTTATATTGTTTTAAAGCGTTCCCAGTGACTGCTAAAATAATAATATTTAACCTGACGTGTTGCATGTTTTGTTCAGTTCTTAGTACTATTTAGTTCGGTTCTCACTGGAACTCACGAAGTGTTTCCTGGGGGTATTCCACCTGGGTCAAGCGGCATCAAGCAGGAGACGCTACAGGTTGGTAAGACTGCACTTACAGTAAAATAATTATTATACACGACCCTGAAATCCGGGAGAGGGTAGGAGAATACTGACTATCTTGGGTCTGTCGCGTTAATCGGGCCATGCCTGACGCATTACCCTATTGCCTCGTTCTTCCCTTTCTTCTCTTCTTCATTATTCTCAGCAGTAATTGAAACATTTTAATTTCTTCCCACAACCTTTAATAATTATAACTATTTAAATTTTTTCCTCTGTTTTTGTAAATCATTTCCATGATTTCTTTCTTTCTTTTATGCTCCTTTGCCCTCCTAATTCCCCCCCCCCCCCTACCTAAGGCAGTACGCATTTACTCATTAATGAAGGACAGATTCATAATTTATTTAAAAATAAACTTTAATAGAACATGTTAATATAATTTAGTAGTGTATTGATCTTTGATGCTGTGTTGAACATAACAATATAATTGGATGAGCGTAGCGAGCGTAGCGAGCGAGGCGAAGATTCCATTTCACTACACTGGAGAAAAAAATCCGGAATGTTTTTTTTTCTTTTTTTTTCTGTATTTATGTGTGTTTGTCAGCACGATTCCGGCTAAACCGATACTCCAATTGCGATGAAATTTTATGGAGGCCTTTGAAATCTCTGAACTTAGAACTGCCACGTTTTTGAGCGCAATCGAAAAATTATTTCTCATAAAAATCGCAATTTTACGATTTTTTTCGATTTTTTAAAAATTTCTTTGACTTATAACACCTACATGCTTTATTCGATTTTAATGATTTTTTCACAGAACCATAATTTTATGAATTAAGATATTCGTGTGAAATTTGAGCGCATTTGAAAAATTATTTCTCATGAAAATCGAAATTTTACGGGTTTTTTCTTTTTTAAAACAATTCTTTGACTTTTAACTCCTACATGCTTTAACCAATTGTAATAATTTTTTCACAGAACCTTAATTTTATGAATTTATATATTCGTGTGAAATTTAAGCGCAATTGAATAAATTTTTTATATGAAAATCGCAATTTTACGATTTGTTTTCTTTTTTAAAATTACGATTAATTAAAAAATTAAAAATTAAAGTTTATTTTTTATTTAATTTAAATTAATTTTTAAAAAATCTTAAACTTTGTAATGATTTTTTCACAGAACAACAGAAAATCCGCATAACACATGGCAGCTCAATGCACCAATTACGCTCATCCAACAACGCGGCGGGACTTAAGCGTTTTCCTAGTATATAAAAATTTGAAGTAAATGCATTCTTTCTTCGGGGTGTACATCTGAATTTCTCTCCTCTCCCAAGGCAGAATAAATAAACTCCAAACAATGTTTGGCTACTTTGATTAAAATGTACACATTACTCAAAGCTGCATTTTGAGAGGATGCATTCTGCTTCAGGGGGGAATACACAGATAAATTGATTTCAAACAATGATTGCGTCTTAACGGAGGATCCTGTATTATTCAGAAAGTCGTCTCAGCACCGTTTGGTTGTTCAGCCATAATCCCGAAGAGAAATCAGACCGTTGTTTGTACCAACTCCATGATAAAAGGCGTCAACTGCTCCAAGAAAGTTCCACTTGGAACCAAAGCCGCTTTCAAGTGTCCCAAACAATCCTTCTCCAATCAGAAATATAGATCGATCAAATGTGTGTTTCCTGGGATATGGAACAAACCTAAAGTGGTATGCAGAAAGAGTAAGTTGACTTTGAATATTTCTCACGCTCTGAAGTTGATATTGATTAACTATTAAAGGATCACTAAATTAGCGTTTTAACAATAATATCAGTGAATATAGAAAAGTTCTATATTAAAAAATACTATCATTATTTGTATATCGTTAGAGAAAAATGTGGAATTATAGGAAATTTAAAACATCTTTCTACACCCTTTATTCCAAACTAAAGTCCAATTCAAATCTATTATTTTTCTCGTTTTAATAAAACAAAATAAATTCATGAATTATCTTGATTGTTTGTCTAACGTAGTATCATCAGTTTGAAGTGAAAATAAAGAAAGCAACCCTAGTAGGTAAGCATACAATTATACGGAACAATCTCTTAGTCGTAGTGGTTGGTATTTACAATAGGTAAAGTGAAATTGTGCAAAATCTCACGTCATTTGTCATTGCAGTAAATGTAAATCAATGGCACTGGTGGATTTTCTTTTGGAATTGCAGAACCTTTTTGGGGCCAATAACGTGTCGTATGTTGAATGACAACTTAGTAAATATAGAATGCTCATGCGCAGTGCGGTAGTTTGACAGTTTTGCATGCCAGTGAAGCAAATGTTAGCCCTAGATTTCATAAGTTGTTACTGTCGATCGTCAAGCTATCGTTAGAGCTAGGCCCAGTTCCCACAACCGTGTTTAAGTCTTAAGAAATTGTTATTGTTATAAAAAATCCGATATCCTGATTGGTTAGTAATGTTTTAGTGGCCTGTCATAATGAAGGTACTCCTTTTTATTGGTCGTCATAAAGGTTATTGACGTCTGATTGGTCCGTCGTAAGAATTTTGTTTTTGTTATAACAAATTTCTTGAGACTAAAACAATAACAATTTAACACGTAAGTCATATCCCCTTATAACTAAACCAATAAGTGGGAACTGGGCCTTAGCAATTAAATAGTCCTCCAAAAGGTTTTCGTGATGAACAAGATAATAATAAATGTATAACATTCGCTTTAATTGACGACTGGTGATAGTCGGAGCTTAAAATGATCGATAGGGAGTTGGGATAGATTCTCTTTTCCCAAGGTTACGTCTGTTGAACGGCGCAACACTTATCACGCTCTTACTCTTATTCTATTCATTATTTGGACAAAACTTAAGAGGAATGATATTTAGTAAACATATTATTGCTTATAATAGCGATTATTTCGAATTTTTTGACAAATTGACAAAAAACTACTAATCGGATTTCGACAATGTTCTAAAAAATTCATCTGACTGTTTAGACAAGAAATAAATTAACTTTCTAGACAGAAAGTGAACTGAACGAAAAATTAAAGCATGTAGTAGTATGCAGCGTGCAGTTTTTCACGGCTCATCCGCACGTCAAAAATGCGAATTTTAGATGAAAACACTTACCCTGCATATAAGCACGTGCTGTAAATTTTCGTTTAGTGCACTTTCTATCCAGAAAAATTATTTACTTCTTGTCTAAACAGCCAGATACATTTTTTGAAAGCAGTCTTGTCGAAATCCGATTACTAGTTTTTTTCTATTGAAGTTGAGAAAGCTTATAGTCATTTTGATTATTTTTCATGTAGGATGCGTACATTGAAATAACAAGCTAACGGCTGTGTCAAAAAATCGAAACAATCGCTATTATAAGCAACGATATGTTTGCTTAATATTATCCATCTAAAGTTTTGTCCAAATAATGAATAGAATAAAAGTTAGAGCGTGATAAGTGATGCGCCGATCAACAGACGTCAACTTGCAAAATGAGGATTTTTCCCAACTCATTCCGCCATGTTGCCTCGTGACGTCAGGAGGCGGGTAAAATTCTAGTCGTCAATTCGAATGTTACGTTGCAAACACCAAATAAAAGCCGACGCGAATTTTAGCTTAATTTTTTAATATTTTGTTAGCCCTTAAAATTACAAAATTAATTATGTTTTAATGGAATGGAAATATTATTATAATTATTATAGTTAAAAAGTGTTTTATTATTTACCACTATATTGTTATCGCACAACGTTTTTGCTCTTATGATTGTGTGATTGTAAAATAACAGTAACTAAGGTTTTATTGTAATTATTTAAGGACCGACGACAATTAATGTTGACCCGGTGGAAAATAGCACAGACTCTACAGTAAGTGAAGATACTACCACTAGTGAAGAAACTACGAGCGAAGTTCTTGCAACTGTGCCTACTGTAGAAGAATCAACCACTGCTGTAGAAAATACAACGCTCACTGAAGGTAACACTACAACACCAACTGCAGCAACAACTACAACGAGCAACAACAACGGCCCCTACTACTACTACCACAGCACGTAAGTGCACTATTACGTCACAGTTAATAGAAAAACACATAGTTTTATAGATATGCAATGCATTAGCCTTGATGAGAGTTGATGAAGCAAAATGTATTCCAAAGTGGTTATACTTTCACATGTAAAGAAACTCACGACGTTATTGTGTGCCACATTACATTTTATAATGATTTTAAAATATTATAAATATGAATGCTAATACAGAACTTGTTTATTATAATCTTTTAAAAAAATTTTAATAATTTAACACAAATGATTTTCTAGAAGTAGAATCTTATAGTAAACTAGAACACACATAACAAAAACTTGTAGAAATACAGCCAAACCTTACACACTCAAAGGAATGAGATCTAAAAAAAGGGCCAAGCTCATCTACCCTTCCACATAAACGTACAGTGTCCCATAACAGCATCCTCGAAAAGCTTGGCAAAATAGAATTTGCGATTATTAATTTAACGTAATAGTTTATCCAAGTTCTTTTTTTCTAATTAATTTAAACGTAATAACATGCAAATTCTATTTTGCCAAGCTTTTCGAGGATGCTGTTATGGGACACTGTACGTTTATGTGGAAGGGTAGATGAGCTTGGCCCTTTTTTTAGATCTCATTCCTTTTGAGTGTGTAAGGTTTGGCTGTATTTCTACAAGTTTTTGTTATGTGTGTGATCTCATTACTTTTTCAAGTTCCATTACAAAATTATTTGCTAAAATATAATATTTTTATCAAAGTTGATTTAAATTCTATGGTATTAGCAGTAACAATATAGGATGTAAAATATCTAGACCCGGATTCATGTACATCCTGGGTATAGGTGGTATAACCATGAACGACGGTATAAGGACTGGACCCCAATTCTTGAGTTCGTGGGAGATGAGTTGAAAACGCAATTTGAAAACGAAGTCGTTTTCGTTTTCGAAGGAATTGGTATTCTTGAACGGTATCGTGGAAAACGTCATGGGTTGTGAGTTGAAAGCATTGATATTAAACCCCTATAGTAGGCTAGATTAGCAGTCTCCTATACCTCCGCACAGGCGCGAGCGTAGCAAATTGAAGACTCAACCGGCCCATTTCAAGATGGCGATTTGGTGTTTTAATTTATGCTTTTTTAATGCAATAAAGTATTTTACTGGATTGTTTGATATGGTTTTAGCTTGTGCAGCATGGTATTAAACAAAAGAAACAATACGAAGTGATTGCATAAGGAATTTAGTAATCATTTGTGTTAAAGGCTAGTATGCTTACCTGTCAACCTGGCGGCAATCTTGAGAACTATTTGGCCACAAATCGCTCCCCTTTGATTAACATGTAAACTGTCATTTTAAGATGGCTTCTAATTGTACCGGAAGTGGACCACCGACTGCTGGTCTAGCCAATTATATAGGATGTCTATGGTTGAAAGAGTATCACGAAATCCAAACACTTTAAAAAGATTTGCGTATAGCAAAGAGCTCGAAAAAGTTCTAATATTTATTCTAGATGGCAGTGTCTTCATAAACGCGGGCCAATCGAAAGACAAGTTGTATGAAATGATTTGATTGTTGCAATTATGTAACAAACAGATGAGCAAGTTCATATCAGAACGATGTTGTGCTGGCATAGGGTTGGCTAGGCTTGTCAAACATGTAATGTAAGTATGAATTTTACTAGTCCTATAGCCAAATGGAACTTTAGACCTACACTTTTGCATTATAAATAATTTTCCACATCTGGGCCTAGGCCAGGGACGGTTTTCTGATTTGTTTTATGAGAGTATAATGACACCTTTTCTCGTTCCACACAAAGAAGAAAAATTTTAAATGTCCGCTATTTGTTTACGTATCGCACTTTCCCGCCCTAACTCTGCTTATACCGTCAACAAGTGTCAAGTAACTAGGGTTACTTGTTGATTGTATGCCAAGTGTGTAAGGCTTATTGTAAAACCGTTATTTGGAAGCCTTCCAACAAACTTTTTCAACTTTTTTTTTCAAAAGAGACTATATTTCTATGACCTTAATGTCCATGTAAAATATGAACATTGTAGTCCCACCCGTCTGGTCAGAATCGCGGGCCGACGTATTAGATGTTAGCAGTAGCTAGCAGTAGCTAACATCCTTAAAGTGATTTTGAGCATGTTTGAAGACATTTTTTCACCAAGAAGGAAAGCTCGTACCCCAATAAATTTGGCATGTGTTGTCAGGTACCTAAATCCCTCGATTGTGATAGTTTTAAAGTTCACATCACGTTACATGACGGCTGGGTAACACCTCGAAATCACCCCAACTCTGCTTGGTGTATAAGGTGCTTGAGTGTGTAGCGCACCGCGGCTTGGCTGCGGCGCCCTAACGGGCACCTAGATTCCAAAATAATAATATGATTCCCACAAGCAAAATATTCTGCACGGGAGTGTTATTTTTAAAACATTTACGTGATTGGTTGATTGGTTGATTGGATCACGTCACCACACCTTAATTCACAAAGTAAAAATTTAGATTTTTAATGTATCAAAACCAATATTTTTTTATAAGAAAGATGGTCTTACAATAACATGTGAAAATGTAAATTTCCCATTCCAGTTCCTCCCGGCTACATGAACGTGACAGGGGTCGGAGTAATCAAGAAACCGGCTGGACCCAACACGTTGGTTTACGCCATAGCTGACTGTCAATCCGTAGGAGCCTTCGTCCTGGCCACCACAAACCAAGCCAGGGTGGACTACGTCAATGCTTACATGAGTCTACCTGCTACCTCTATTGGAGCAGTCAATCCAAGAGATTGCTGGGCTGGCGTTGAATTTAAGAACAACACATGGCAAACGATGCAAGGTAATGTTTTCTTTCAATATTTATAAACTGCATGTTCATCTTTATGTGTTAAATAAGTCGTTTGATACACTTTTTCTTCTGTTATAGGTGTTCTACTGAGTGACATTCCGTTCATGAAGTGGATTAGTGCAACACCAAGTGTACAATTTGCAGTCTTTTCCACACATTATCAACTTCTTTTCGGCGTCCCCACAAATACTGGTATCAATGAAAAGTTTCCGTATTTATGTGAAAAATTTATTTAATTTAAACGATTATAAGTAATTGTTCTTGAAATGGCTTCATTATCTACAAAAGGCTACATCAAATTTGTCTTGTTGCGTGTGCACTAACAAACTGATGACTAAATTCTTGTTTGACCATTTGTATTTTGCTGTTTTGCTTTAATGCTGTTTTGTTATCAGTCGTTACGATTAAAATGTTATATTTTACTGTCTTTGCAATGTGTTTGTTAATTTGGAAATAAATAATTTGTTTTGTAAAAATATATTTTTTAGTATTATTTGGTTTTGAAAAGTAATACTGAAAACAAAAAACCTAAAGCTAACAAAATAACTACCTTTATTTTGCTCGCTCCCCGAACCAGTTTTTCAACAATATCTCATTGGATTGGATTGGATTGGATTGGATTGGATTGGATTGGATTGGATTGGATTGGATTGGATTGGATTGGATTGGATTGGATTGGATTGGATTGGATTGGATTGGATTGGATTGGATTGGATTGGATTGGATTGGATTGGATTGGATTGGATATTTTCAAGTTGAGGGTTGATTAGCCTTTGATATAGTTAGTATTTACCAAACAAACTATTGTTTTGGGGAACGTAGCTGTTGTTTGTTACACAGACTTATCATCTCAACAGTGACCAAGGTTGATAGGCATTAATGGGGTGGATTCGGGGACATGTATAGAGAGGATTAACACAAACAAGAACATTATTTCAACAAAAGAAGGGCACTTGTATTTAGCAATTGACAATCTAATCTCGCCTATCAGCTTACGATTTTTTTCGATTTTTAGTGCGATATTTTCGTGATATTTGGCACGCGACCGGGCAAACGGCTACTCCGATCTTAATGAAACTTTATGGGAACGTTTTAAATCATTAATATTAAATATGTTGTGATTTTAGAGACATTTGAAGAAATATTTCTCAAAGAAATCGTACTTTTACGATTTTTTTTTCGATTTATTTCTCGATTTTTTCGTGATGTTTGGGCCAATTATGACCAAACAAGTGGGGCCACAACGTTCAAATTTTATATGGACATTAAAGTTATGATGACGTAGTACCTTTTGAAAGAAAAAGTCGAAAAAAGTTAACCAGAATCCATAGAAATAACAGTTTTAATATTTTTTGAGGTAAATAATAATAATTAACAAGAAACTATAGAAACATGACAACAATCACGTACAATGCGTACAAAAAGCAAGTCTTTGGGCCTCCAGATATTTGGCATTCTAATTACCATAGCATGTAGTACTACTTTAAATGATTTTGCAATGAAACTTAAAAGTAAAGGATCCCACTCATACTAAAAAATTAAAAAAGCTCATCCATCAACGCGACTAAAAAAAGCGTTTGCGAAGCTTCCTAGTAGAAATATGAATGCTATAATACAGAATTTGTTTATCATGATCTTTAAAATATGTTTTAATAATTTAATTGAATGAATTTCTATGACTAGAATCTGATGGCAAACTAGACTCCAAAAAATAATATAATTCCCACAACCTAAATAGTCTGCAAAGGAGAAATATTTTGAAAGCAATTAAATAAATAAAAATAAATTAAGTGATTGGTTGATTGGATCACGTCACCACCACCTTAATTCACATGGTAAAAATGAAGATTTTTAAGGTATCAAATCTAATATTTTTTTACAAGACATGTGGCCTTGTGTGGATCGTTGGTTTTGTGGTTCCAAAAGTCAGAAGTTTTTTAACTTCTGATTTGGACTTGAGTCCATCAGTTTTTGTCTTGGAAGTTTGTAAACGGTGACTTTGGAGCCGTCCTTGCAACGAAGCACATGATAAATTCAGAGTTGTTTTGAATCGGCCTTGTTGATTCTGGCATTGATCCGCGGGTGTTTGCACTCTCCATACTACAGATTGCTACATTTCATATTAAAAATATTAATCTCTGGTTGGTTTTCGCTCATACTCGTCGATTGTGTCGGGACCTACAGGGTTGGCTTGGTCGCTTTGATTTAAAGTTGTCTACTGAAAACCAGTTTTATAATAATAATAATAATAATAATAATAATAATAATAATAATAATAATAATAATAATAATAAAAAAAAAAAAGTTACGTCTCTCAGAAAAGACCCTACACAAGAGACATTATGATGAACTACACAAAGGTCACGTAGATATTAAAGCATCAAATAGGTGGTTAAACAACGGGGAACTATTTGGAGAAACAGAAGGTTTTATGATGGCTATTCAAGACAGAGTGATTGCGACGAACAATTATAAAAATACATAATACAAGATGCGACAGTAAACGATCAATGTAGAAAATGTAGAGCAAAGGGTGAAACAATCGAAACACATAATAATCCGGGTGCAAGTCACTATGTCAAACAGATTACCTCTACAGACATAACCAAGTAGCTAACATTATTCATCAAAAACTAGCAATCAAGTACAACCTCATTGACACACACACACCTTACTACAAATACAAACCAGAGAAAGTACTAGATAGTAAAGATTACAAATTATATTACGACCGCACAGTTATAACAGACCAAACGATACATCACAACAGACCGGATTTAATAATAATTGACAAGAAAAACAAGAAACTACCCTTATCGACGTTGCTATCCCAATGTGCCATAACGTCGAGACCACGTGGAAGAAAAAAATTGACAAGTATAGTGAACTTGCAATTGAGATCAAGAAGATGTGGAAACAGAAAAAGGTAAATATATTCCCATTCATTATATCAGCCAACGGCATCATACCGAAGAAGCTACATGAAAGCATTAAACAACTAGATCTTCAACCCAATGTATACATCGAGACTCAAAAGGCAGTAATACTCAACACGTGTAGAATAGTTCGTAAATTTCTAAACTAAGAATGATACTTCGAGATTCCGAGACAGCTTCCATCCTGACATGGTTTTCGTGGTTTCCCATAGTCCGAAGAGCAAATGCTAGGATGGCGACGAGAAATCGGCCACGACCGTACACAGCAGAAAGAAAACATCATCTACAAACAATATTACAATTTATAAATGACTTATTTTAGTTAGAGTTAAGACAAAAGTAATAATGTATGTAATAGGTACACATGGAAGTACTTGACGTAAGTCCGTACAACATGTTAGCTCCGGTTTTAACCGAGTTTGTATGAAATACATCCAATAAAATAATAATAATAATAATAATAATAATAATAATAATAATATAATAATAATAATAATAATAATAATAATAATAAATAATAATAATAATAATAATAATAATAATGTTAATAATATAATATATAATTAAAAATTAGCATAAGTTTCATGTTAATAAAACATCGTACTTGTATATAATTTTAATGTTGAGAGTAAAAGTAATTTTAAAAATAAAGAATTTTACTACCCGTCTCTTAATACATTTTTAGAGTTTTTTTATTACGAACATGTTTTTTTATACAGCAACGATTCGAACGTCCTTGAACTGACCAACTAGACATTTTTTGTAATGTCATTACCTAATGTTGGTGTGAGAAAAGGTTTATTTTTTAAAAGTTGGAGATTGTTATTAGAAAATGAACCAAATATGTACCAAAATAACAAAATACAAAATTCTAAAATTTGGAAATTTTATGTTTTTATTTTTTATTCTTTAAAGATGTAAATATTTTAGTGTGTTTAGATGTATAATGTAAATGATGATGAATTACAAGATTGGTGAGCGTAATGGGGGGCGCCGCCAACCAACCCCCGCCGGGGCTGCCGCCCCTGGACCCCGCTCCTACACGACTAACCGCGATGGTGTATTTTCCGCTGGTTGTAGATTTTGAGTATAGCACTACCGCACCAAACTTGTTTAATGTTTAAAAACGTGTTTTACATTTTGATACACGTCTTGATGAAACTTTTTTGTGTTTATTATGTTTATTTGTAAAAAAAAAAAGAAGAAGAAGAAGAAGAAGAAGTAGAAGAAGAAGAAGAAGAAAAGACGAGAGCCATGTACAAGAACACTCCTAGGTATCACGCAAGGACCTAGACAATGAGAACAATAGTATGTATATTAAAAAAATGTAAATTCTTATAGATTTATTAAAATTGTTTCAAAGAATGCGATAAACATTTATAAGGTATTTATAATTAATTTACTAAAACAAATTAAAAATTTAAGATAAAAATTGTAAAAGCAAATAATTTTAAATAATTATTTGTTGCAAACATATCACAAAAGTAGAAAACTATAAATAATTTTTATACATACATATATATATATATATATATCCAAAAGGCTTATTCGTTTAAGTAAAACATTCGTAAATTGTTTTTTCTTTTTATAAATTTTAGAAAAGGTAAAATTTGAAAATCTTAATATACATTTAAAAAATGTATATTTCTACGCATACATACATATATCCAAATTGCTTATTCGTTTAAGTAAAACATTCGCAAGTTGTTTCTGGTTTTGTAACAACAATTGTAAACTGTTGTAGGTTATTTATAAATCCTACAAAGAAAAATCATATGTTAACAAATAAATACATATATATTACCCGAAAAAATTATTTTTCACCACATAATCTACAGCATAACACTCAAATGACAGTTTAAAAAATTATATCTTCTAACTGTGATTTTACACGAATTTTTCAATTTTTTCGATCCAGAAATTGGCGAAAATTGCCGTTTTGGGAAATTTCTTTAATCGGCTTGAACCTGCTTCTTTTTTGTTCCACATATATACTAGACTCTAGTAGAGCATCATACCAATAGAAAAGGACCCTCTACAATTTCGTGTCTTGAAACTGTGCACAAATAAACACTCAAACACACTATAATATTCATTCCAAAAACACACCCGTTCTTGGTACTCAGCATATTTTTACCGAACCACTTGCCTAAATTACTAAACAAAATATTAAATATTAATGGAAAAGGCAGAAGAGTACGTCAATAATGGCCAATATATGTTTTTGGATCAAAATCCTCCAAGGTCACGCGGCATAAATTCGTTCATATGTTATTTCTTATGGGAGATTTTTGTCGATGGGACCTAGCTCGAAAAATACCAAGTTTGACAATTTTTTCGGGTTATGGTGGACCCAATAATTTTTCTGTTAATTTCTAAATTCATAACTAATTTTCCTGAATAAAATATATTTTTTGAATTAAGCGTGTGATAACTCCTTTAAAGATTTATTAACTGCATGTTCATCTGTAAAAATATGTTAAAACAAGTCAATTATTCACTTTTTCTTCTGTTATAAGTATTCCACTGCGTGACATTCCGTTCATGAATTTTTCTAATAAAACAATTACAGGACCATTTGCAATCTTTTCAGTTCAAATACAACTTCTCTACGACCACAGCGCAACTGCTGCTTCCAGTACAAAGATACCTTACTTATGTGAAAAATAAATAGAATAAAAACGATTTCGAGTAATTTCTCTTGAAAGCGCTTCACTATCTACATAGGGCTAAATCAAGTTGGTCTCATTGCGTGTGCACTTACAAACTGATTACTAAATTGTTGTTTGACCACTTACATATTTGGCATTCATCCGGTCTCAAATGTTTTAACACAGATAATATAACAGAAGTTTGTTGTAGTTTTTGTTTTGCTGTTTTGTTGCTTTGTTATCAGTAGTTACTTTTAAAATGTTATATTTTACTGACTTTGCAATGTGTTTGTTAATTTGGAAATAAACAATTTGTTTTGTTAAAATTATTATTAAACGAGGGAGCGGAGCGACCGAGTGTCTCCATTCAACTCAAACGGCCCTCATTCTGTGATTCTGTCTGTCTGTCTGTACGTCGAAAATCAGCCGAACCGCTGAACAGATTGCGCTGAAATTTTAAACAGACATCCGGTACAAGTTTATTGAGAACTGTTAACAAAATCAGCTAGATCCATTGCGATTTAAGCCTACAATAAATAAAAATGTGATTTTTAAAAATATCGATAGCATTTGTTTAAGTAGCAGCTAGCGGGACGAAATTTGCGTGGCATGGCATGGCCTACTGGTAAGCATTTAGCCTACCGCACGGAAGGTTGGGGTTCGATACCCGTTAGGATGAACTTTTTTATATTTTTACGCCCACATATTATTTTTGAGGGTGTTAAATGGAAATAAAAATCAGGTGATTTTGTTTTATCTGGAAATTTGTTAATGTTTCACGCTAGTACGTTTCGAGCACGATTCGCATT
The DNA here is from genome assembly GCA_024449915.1 of Sweltsa coloradensis. NCBI lineage: Eukaryota > Metazoa > Arthropoda > Insecta > Plecoptera > Chloroperlidae > Sweltsa > Sweltsa coloradensis. The sequence goes on from JAMZAV010005104.1 coordinate 99,484, forward strand.
TGAATGTTCAATTTAAATAACTAGGGAAACGCCAAAGTCGTTGTTAAATGAGTGAGTGAGCCAAGTGTTGAGTACCCGGGAACATCCCATTTCCTCCCATATACCCAAGGCTGGATCTAGCCCAGTATGGGGAATGATACCGGGTACTATACACATGATGCTCACTCACTCGTTTAACAACGACTTTGGCGTTTCCCTAGTTAAACGAGGGAGCGGAGCGACCGAGTGTCTCCATTCAACTTGAACAGCTCTTATTCTGAGATTCTGTCTGTCTGTACGTCGAAAATAAGTCAAACCGCTGAACAGATTGGGCTGAAATTTTAAACAGACATCCGGTACGAGTTTACTGAGAACTGCTAACAAAATCAGCTAGATCCATTGCGATTTAATCCTACAAAAAATAAAAATGTGATTTTTAACATGTCGATAGCATAATTGTTTAGTAGCAGCTAGCGGGACGATATCTACGTGGCTTGCATGGCCTATTGGTAAGCATTTACTCTACCGCACGGAGGGTTGGGGTTCGATACCCGTTAGCTCGAACTATTTTATATTTTTACACCCACATATTATTTTTGAAGGGTGTTAAACGGGAAATAAAACTTAGGTGATTTTGTTTTTTTCTTGGAAATTTGTTAATGTTTCACGCTAATATGTTTTGAACACGATTCGCATTTCAAATGTTCAACTTATATAACTAGGGAAACGCCTAAGTCGTTGTTAAACGAGTGAGTGAGCCATGTGTTGAGTACCCGGTATCATTCCTCATACTGGGCTAGATCCTTAGGTATAGGGGAGGAAAGGGGATGTTCCCGGGTACTCAACACTTGGCTTACTCACTCACTCGTTTAACAACGACTTTGGCGTTTCCCTAGTTTAGAATTATTTGGTTTTGAAAAGTGTAAGTGAAGTCAGACAACCTTTAGCTTACAAAATAACTGTCTTAATTTTGCTCGCTCTTCGAACTGGAACAAGAATATCCATAGCCAGCTTTTCAAAAATCTAATATTATAATTTATTTAAATTATAGGTTCATAATATTATGTCAATGAATTTAGAGTGTTTTAATTTTTTAAATGAATTAAAAAGAGAATTTGACTTTAAATTGTCAGTAATAACTTGTTCATTATCCAAACGAAATGGTCAATTTCATGTTTGTGTTTATATCAAAACTTAACATTATTACAATTTTTAGTCATGCTACAACATTAGAAAAAGTTATAAATATCTTAAAGACAGATTGTCGAAATAGGATACACAAAAAGAATTCCTCCTGCATTCACATCCTTCTGGGCGCGGGGTTTGTTGAATTATGATAAGATGATTATTTTGTTTTGAGTTTATTATTGTTTTCTGGCTATTATGTTATTATTATGTTATGGATATGGTGGGTACTTGGCTATTGATTTTGGTACGAGGACTCTAAAAAGTCAATGACCAAGTAATTTTTTTTTATGATTTTGAGTTTAAAATTTTAACCTTTTTTTTACCACGAAAATGGTTGGCTTGGCGCTCGTCAACAGGCGAAATGATCATACTTCTTTTCAATGCGAAAGTAGGGAGAAAGAATGAAATGCTTGGCTCAACTTCTATATCTCACAGCATTCACAGCCGAAGACTTTGGAAGGAGAGCTTGGCTGCCGTTTTTTTTTTTACGAATTTTTGTATTTCGGGGGGATATAACAAATACACCTACGGTGGTGTTTCCCGACCAACCAAATCGAGACTAGTTATTTTTTTATAATAGCAGTCTTAGGGCGCTTTAAATTCGAGTCTCATAGATCTATTCTATGAAGACCGTCAAAAATAAGAAAAAAATATTGAAAGCACAAGGTCATTTTCATGTATAACATTGCCAAGGATGACATATTACGTAATCAATCACGGCGGTGGTCGCTTAGAACAGAAAGAAAGCCAGCATTCATGGTGAAGAGTAAAGAATATGAAAAGTAAAAAATATGATTGTGGATTGGAAATGCGTGCAGTGAAGCCGTTCGCGGTGGCACATGAGATGAGAGCGCAAAGTGTATGGCTCTACAAGGACGTGGGTTCGAATCCTGCAAAAGACATGGTTTTCTTGTAAGCGTTCTTCATCGTCTCTTCTAAGTGCATTATATGAGACGTTTGGCAACATAAATCAAATCATCACACTGGAAGAATTGAAAATGTACGCATGAGAGTACACCGACTGTAACTTTTATCGCCTTTTATGATGAGTGGAGGAGAAATGATCTGGACCTATTTTACCCCGGGCCCAGATAAGAGAAACAAAACTAAAAATACGTTTCTGTTCAGGCCATCAAATTTAATTGCTGGTGGGGGTAATGGGAATTTCTTTAGCAAGTTAGAATGACGCAATTTCCTCTCCACCTTGTCTCCCATGGTCACCAATCAAATTGTGTGTTATCTTTGTTGAAGGGCAATGGAACTCACAAAATTAATGTCAACCGAAGATCAAGTCGATATTTATTGCGTGTCCAGTGACATTCTCCCAGATAGACGGACATACAGAAAAGTGTGGTGGTTCAAAGGGGTTTTCTTTCCCTAATAATAATAATGATTGTGATCTTAACTGCTTAACATCTCTTTTAATTATATGCAATAATTCTATTCGAGATGATAAGTGATGATAGATAAGGGTGAAGGACAAGCAGGAAGGCCATTGCTTTATTCGAGATTTGAAGTTGTTAAATCGTTTGAGTTACCGCGGACGGTAATATAAAATTACAAATTACAAAAAAACAATACTATTTTGTCATGCTTTAATATGCAGAGTTGTGCAAATCAAAGGGACGAAAATAAATAACAATCTTAAAATTATCAAATTATAATATTATTCACAATTATAAAATATATTATATAGAAATGAAGTTATGAAATATATTTTTCCAATCCAATGTTTGGTGCAGTTTCCTCTGCCGACTTTTATACGAAATCCGAATGAACTGATTCTAACAGTTATTGGATGAGCGTAGCGAGCGTAGCGAGCGAAGCGAAGATTCCATTCTACTACACTGGAGAAAAAAATCCGGAATGTTTTTTTTTTCTTTTCTTTTTTTTTTTCTTTTTGTATTTTTGTCTGTTTGTCCGCACGATTCCGGCTAAACCGATACTCCGATTGAGATGAAATTTTATGGAGGCCTTCGAAATCTCTGAACTTAGAACTGCCACGTTTTTGAGCGCAATCGGAAAATTATTTCTCATGAAAATCGCAATTTTACGATTTTTTTCGATTTTTTTAACATTTCTTTGACTTATAACACCTACATGCTTTATCCGATTTTAATGATTTTTGCACAGAACCTTTATTTTATGAATATAGATATTCTTGTGAAATTTGAGCGCAATTGAAAAAATATTTATCATAAAAATCGAAATTTTACGGGTTTTTTTCTTTTTTTAAACAATTCTTTGACTTATAACACCTACATGCTTTATCCGATTGTAATGATTTTTTCGCAGAACCTTAATTTTATGAATTTATATATTAGTGTTAAATTTGAGCGCAATCGAGAAATTATTTCTTTAAAAAATCGCAATTTTACGATTTTTTTTTAACAATTACGATTAATAAATTAAAAATTTTAAGTTAATTTTTAATTTAATTTAATTTAATTTAATCAAATTTTAAAAAAAATTCAACTTAGTAATGATTTTTCCACAGAACAACAGAAAATTCACATAACACATGGCAGCTCAATGCACCAATTACGCTCATCCAACAACGCGGCGGGACTTAAGCGTTTTCCTAGTATGTATACCACTGTTACTTTATTATGTTTAGGAATATTATCTAACAAATAACTTTTTTTTTTTACTCGGCTAGCTTCAAACACTTACATGAAATCGCATGTATTCATTTAAATGAGAATTCGGATATTAATGAAAAAGGAGATATGTTGTTTGATATAAACAGGCGAATTTCTGAAAGTTGTCATTTTCTCTATTAATTAAGAATAATAATAAAAATTATTTCTCATACTAGAAGGCACATCACAGTCCTTTATTCTATCAGAATGAAGTCAAATTCACCGTGTATTCTGTCATAAACTAGTAATTCAAAATAACCAGCAATGTTATATTATGCGTTTGGTGGAGGTGCCGGGTAGAGCGAGAAAAGTTTTAACTCCATAAGAATAACATTGTTGGTGGAGGTGCCGGGTCCTCATTTCTCGATTTTATTAGTATTTTCATGTTAAACATCTAGTTTAATTACGGAGTGAGGTTTTTGTTGTGTTTTTTTTTTTAAATTATAGTTAACTTGACGGTGATGATGTTGATGGAGGTGCCGAGTGTAATTAGGAATATGGAAACTTTAAAACGTTTCTGTTCAGGTATTCAAATCTTAATGTTGGTGTTGGTCATTTCTGTGGCAAGTTTTGATTACGCTAAGCCACGTCTACTTGTCTCACATGGTCACCAAATACATTCTGTATTGACCTTTCTGACAAGGTCACGCCAACATATCAACCGACGGCCGTGATTGGTTATCATAGTGTCACGTGATACACGCCAACCGTAACTACACAGAAAACAGATCATTTTCAACTCAAGGAGACTTCCGCTGTCAGTAAAAATACAAGAAAGAAACAATATTGTTTAAAAATGCGGTGATGTACCAATCAAAGCGACGGAAACGGATAATGATCTGAAATTTAAAATGTTTAATATTATTTACAACGATTTTTATATATATAGAAATCGCATGCTATTATTATTATTTTCAACAAAACGTTTGATGCAGTTTCCTCTACCGACTATCATATTATGAAATCAGAATGTACTGAATCTTACTTCAGGATGTATACGACTGGTACTTTAATATGTAAAAGAATATCCTCGTACAAATAAAATTATTTCGTTTGTAATTTTTGTCACGCGGCAAACCTTAAAAACGCTCAAAACAAAACCTAAAATTCAATCATATGTCATTTTAAAGAGACCTTGATATGCATATACACGGCAAATTAGATAATTTTGTTATATTATACATAGGAGAATTTCAGAAAATTGTCATTCCGTCTATAAATTCATAGCAGAAAGTAATAATACAATCATGAATGGTTCAACTTCAGCAATGAAGACATCAATCTTGGTAAGTATATGACTATTTTCTTCAATTTGTAAAATACTTTACACTTGTGAGCTCTTAAATTTAAACAAAGCGAACTAACTAAATCGAAAGAAAGGGAGTGACCGCCCCCCCCCTCTCCTACCACCACATAATTATGATTTACGTTATTTAATTTCACAAGACAACTATCACTATCACATATTAGAAATTAAATTAAAATGGTGGAGGTGCCGGGTCCTCACTTCTCGATGTTATTAGGACTTCTATGTTATACATCTAGTTTTATTACGAAAGGAGGTAGGGCCTACTAGATGGCTTCGCAAACGCTTTTTCAGGCGCGTTGTTGGATGAGCGTAATTGGTGAAATGAGCTGCCATGTGTTATGCAGATTTTCGGTTGTTATGTGAAAAAATCATTACTTAGTCGAAGAAATATTTTTAATTAAATTTAATTTAATAAAAAATTAACTTAAAATTTTTATCGTTTTTTTATCGTAATTTTAAAAAAAGAAAAAAATTGTAAAATTGCAATTTTCATTAGAAATAAATTTCGATTGCACTCAAATTTAACACGAATATATTATTTCAAAAAATTAAGGTTCTGTGAAAGAGTCATTACAATAGGATAAAGAATGTAGGTGTTATAAGTCAAAGATTTGTTTTAAAAAAGAAAACACCCGTAAAATTTCGATTTTCATGAGAAATAATTTTTCGATTACGCTCAAATTTCACACGAATACCTTGATTAATAAAATTAAGGTTCTGTGAAAAAATCATTAAAATGGGATAAAGCATGTAGGTGTAATAAGTCGAAGAAATTTTTTTTAAAAAGGAAAAAATGTAATATTGCGATTTTCACGAGAAATAATTTTCCGATTGCGCTCAAAAACGTGGCAGTTCTAAGTTCAAAGATTTCAAAGGCCTCCAGAAAATTTCATCGCAATTGGAGTATTGGTTTAGCCGGAATCGTGTTAACAAACACACAGAAATACGTACAGAAAAAAAAAGAAAGAAAGAAAAAATAAAACATTCGGATTTTTTTCTCCAGTGTAGTGAAATGGAATCTTCGCTTCGCTCGCTACGCTCATCCAATTATTGTTGTGTTTTTTCTTTAAAGTATAGTTTACTTGACGGTGACGTTGTTGATGGAGGTGCTGAGTATAACAAGGGATATAAAAACTTAGAAACGTTCCTGTTCAGGTATTCAAATCTTAATGCTGAAGGAGACCTTCCTTGTGTTTTATAAGTTTTATGTTCAAATTTGCAAACTTTTTGACATTTTGACTCAGCATATCAACACACAATACCACTGTCAACTATCAATATAACCTATTTTGTAATTATAGATTTTTGAACAGGGTGCAAAACTGCTAACATTTTCGCATTCGGCTGTAGGGGATCCACTCCTTACACGAGTACATTGTCAATTTGTGAATTTCTGGACATGCAACTTCTTCCAATGTCCGTTTCATAAATTAGGGAAGAATAAAAATGTGTATCATGTTATTTAAATAGCCATGTAAATGGCTGGAACCAACCCTAATATTTGTTGGTTCTCATATTAACAGAGAGTTGGTAAAGCTTCCCAAAAATCATATCTAAAAAGGTTCGCCCGACTCCCCCCCCCACCCCGCCAAAGAGTCGTGGTTAGATCCGCCCCTGGAGCGTATCTCCCTAAACTATTTCTCAATTTCATTGATCGGAAAACACTCCCGTAGGTGTATTTGATTTTATGTAAATCCCTAAACTAGGAAAACGCTTAAGTCCCGCCGCGTTGTTGGATGAGCGTAATTGGTGCATTGAGCTGCCAAGATTGTGTTATGAGGATTTTCTGTTGTTCTGTGACAAAATTATTACAAAGTCGAATAATTTTTTTAAATTAAATTAAAAAAATACAAAATTAACATTATTTTTTAATTTTTTTTATGAATCGTAATTTTTAAAAAAGAAAAAAATCGTAAAATTGCGATTTTCATAAGAAATAATTATTCGATTGCGCTCAAATTTTACAAAAATATATTAATTCATAAAATTAAGGTTCTGTGAAAAATTCATTACAATAGGATAAAGCATGTAGGTGTTATAAGTCAAAGACTTGTTTAAAAAAAGAAAAAACCTGTAAAATTTCGATTTTCATGAGAAATAATTTTTCGATTGCGCTCAAATTTCACACGAATATCTTAATTCATAAAATTAGGGTTCTGTGAAAAAACCATTAAAATCGAATCAAGCATGTAGGTGTTATAAGTCGAAGAAATATTTTTAAAATCGAAAAAATTCGTAAAATGGCGATTTTCATGAGAAATAATTTTCCGATTGCGCTCAAAAACGTGGCAGTTCTAAGTTCAGAGATTTCGAAGGTCTCCATAAAAATTTCATCGCAATTGGAGTATCGGTTTAGCCGGAATCGTGTTAACAAACACACAATAATACAAACAGAAAAAAAAAAAAAAAAAAAAAAACATCGCGGATTTTTTTCTCCAGTGTAGTGAAATGGAATCTTCGCTTCGCTCGCTTCGCTCGCTACGCTCGCTACGCTCATCCAACTATATTTTGAAATATGTTTTAGTAGCAATACACGATGAAGACCTACAATTTATATGTAATATTATGTGTATATGTACTCTTTATTCATGAGCAAAAATATAGTTTAAAAAAACACCTAGAATTTTATTTTATTTTGAAATATTGTTTAAACCTGTTTATACCTGCAGTGTCCAGTTAAATTAACTACAATTTAAAGTTAATTTTAACAATCACTTGTACGGGGGTATCAAAAATTGAGAGCGAAGCTACAAAATAAAAGAAGAATTTGTTGTTTGTTTGTCAGCTTTTAAATAGCGTTGTTGTTGGAGGTGCCGAGTATACAAAGCAATACAAAAATAAAAATTTATTCTGTTTGGGCATTCAAATCTCTTGCTTAGTTGAGGAGACAAGTATACATAGGTCAAGTTTGGGTTTCGCCAGGCCCACCTCCTGATCACCAAAATATATTTTGTGTATCATTCTTATTAAAAATGCTTTATTATTCGCATATCAATCGGATGACAGTGTGGTATTCGGGTATACCCGAGAAATGTAGCACACGTACAGACAGACAGACAGACACACGTACACACGTACAGACAGACAGACAAACAGACAGACAGACAGACATACAGACAGACAGACAGAAAGAAAGACAGACCGACAGACAGACAAACAGATAGACAGACAGACATAAATTTGGTGCATAAAACGCAACTTCGCTCCCTAAATTGTTATATACATGTTAAAATGAAATCAATACCGGAACCGACAAATAGAATGGTAACGAAATTTGCTTTTTGTGTGGCTCTTTGGTTCTTGGACGCATTTCTGTCTCATTTGACGGTTACACATATAAATCATTAGACTTTTCACTGTAAATACTGATTTTTATTTTGTTTTAAATGTGATATTTCGACTGCTTTTCAGCAGTCTTTATCAAACAATACAACAACTTAAAAACCACAACAAACAAGACAAAAAAAAAATTAGAAATATTGTGTATTAAGTACCAAATTATTAAAAAAAAGTTTTTTAGTTGTTCACGTTTGAAGAGGAGAAGGATGGGGGTCTACCATTTTTAGATGTATTCATCAAGAAAGATTTAGATTCTTTTTCTACATCTGTGTATAGGAAACCAACACACACCGATCAATATTTGAATGCTAATTCAAATCATCCTTCACATGTTAAAGAAGGTATGGTTAAATGTTTGGTTTCTCGTGCACAACTAATCTGTTCAACTCCCACAAGCTTAAAAATGGAACTAGAAAAGATATTTGGTGCTATGAAGAATAACGGATACTCAAATGACTGGCTAAAAAAGACTATTTTCCACATGATATTATCAAACATGAGATGAATAAAGATATTGAGGTGGTTAAACCTAGGATTTATAAAACGGTCTGCATTGGATACTATCCGAATCTTTCAGAAAAGATCAAACGCCTTTTAGCTCCGTATGGCATAAGAGTTGTTTTTAGTTCGTCTAATACGTTGCGCAGCATACTCACCAAGACTAAAACTAGGGATGAGGTTCAGTCATCTAAGGGTGTTATTTATTCTATACCTTGTGAATGTGATGCAAGATACATTGGAGAAACCAAGAGACCTTTGATGGTAAGAATAAAAGAACACAAAAACAATGTGAAACAACATAAGATTGATACTTCAAAACTCGCAGAACGTGTTTATGAAAATCATCATAATATTAATTGGGAAGACGCTTCAATCCTTGCACATGAGTCTAATGCCACAACACGGAAAATCAAGGAAGCTGGTTTGATTTCGTGTGTGTCAATACAATCAGTGTGCCGAGTGTTAATTATCCAGCCATTTGTAAGAGTTTCTGTCCATCAATTTCATCACTAGATCAATAGTTTAATTTCATACACCAACTGTCCAACATATCAATTTAATGTTCTGGTTTTCTATTTTTTATTCATAGAAAACATTTTGTTAATAATTTGGTACTAATACACAGCCATATTTATAATTTTTTGTGAAATGTTTTTTTGTCTTGTTTGTTGTGGTTTTTTAGTTGTTGTATTGTTTGATAATGACTGCTGAAAAGCAGTCGAAATAATATCACATTTCGATACAACAAAATTAATTTTTAAATAATTATTAGGCATATACTTATTTTAGGTACAATTTTTAAATTAAAAAATTGAGTAAATTATTTTTTACCATTGCAGAAATAGGGTTCCTCGTACACGAGACACGATACGATGAGGATTGTCTTCCCATTTTACATGAAAGAGAATACAGGAACAATTTGATTATTGATTACATATTTGTTTTGTAATAAATGTACTTGATTTCAATTTTTAGTTGTTAGTATTATGTAATGCGGTTGTCGTGCAATCCCATGACCCCAAGTCTGGAAGGAGCCAAGGTGGCTCAAGCGGAATCAAGCAGGAAAGTCTACAGGTTAGTACATGATCTTCCAACAGTGTCCATCTTCTTTCTAAGAAACTGTGGAATCTTGTATAATATAGTCACGTTAAATGGGCTAATTCTGTACGTACTTATTTTTGGCCTTCCCAAAATGTTTGTTTGTGTTTGTGTATGTGTTTGTGTTGTGTTTGTTTGTGTTATACTTAAATATTGTTTGGTGATAGTGTATAGAGAACAGAGCAGAGACAAAAAGCATGGTTTTTTGTGAGTTTGTACAAGTCATGAATAAATTGTTCCGATATTGACAAAAGTCTTAGGGAACTTTTCAAATCTTTTAAGCGGTTTAAATCAGAAAATGTATGCTCCCTTACACCGAAAAGTACATACAATAATATAATATATTACGTACAAATTGAAAGAAATTTACGAAATATAATTGTTTTGCTTTGTTTTTTCTCAGAATTTGACGTTTTACCGTTGGGTACACAAACAATAAACTAAAAACAAATTAAAAGGAATTTTTTTTTTTTAGAAAGTGTGTATATTTACTGATGGAATAGAGTTGATGTTGGTGATTTTTAAAATCGGATATTTCAACCTAGGCTGCAGTTCATGAATTAAATAGTCTTATGCAGCCGATTGAGCACAAAATTAAACTAAAGATGGACGTAATCGCTTGAGCGTTGACAGTCGGTTTGAATTCTTGAACTGAACTAAACGTCTCAAAAAGCCAAGCAAATAGACCAAACCTCTAAACAAATATCAGACTCAGCAACATTTTTTAAATGTGCGTCATAGGTACCTATGTCTATTATAAACATGCATTCGGTATTTATTAGTTTGAAGTTATTATATTGAAAAATAAAAGTTCTATAGGGAGTACAATTATTGTTCTATATTATTATTGCTTTCGGACCAGCAATCGTAGGTGCAACCGCAAACGGGGGTTATATTCTATTTTGCCGGTCCGACGGAAAGTTTTGAAATATAGTTATTTTAAGCTCTATGGGAAACGGGATTAGTAGTAACATTTTAATGAGCCCTACAAGCAGAAAACCCGAGTTTGTTCTCCAATCAAAGGCATTTTTATAATTTCTAGATTGTATAAATGCTTTGTTTTAATGCTGATTTATGTTCCCTTTAGAAAGTCGCCTCAGTACCGTTTGGATGTTCAGCCATAATCGCGAAGAGAAATCAGACCGTTGTGTGTACCAACTCCATTGAGAAACTAATAAAAGGCGTCAACTGCTCCAAGAAAGTTCCACTTGGAACCAAAGCCACTTTTAAGTGTCCTAAACAATCCTTCTCCAATCAGAAATATAGATCGATCAAATGTGTGTTTCCTGGGATATGGAACAAGCCTAAAGTGATATGCAGAAAGAGTAAGTTGACAGTATTAGGTAATGACTCTTTGTCAGTTACAATAATCATTATGTGCACATAATTGACATATTCTTACCGGTTTGAGTCAAATAATGTGTTTTCATTAAAAAAATATTTGAAATAGGTAGATTTAAAATATCAACAAGATTTTGTTGTTGTTTTGTATTTTGTTGTGTTCATTCAACGGGAAACGATACCGTATGTGTATTTTAATAATTGGAAATAAATAAATTATTAACACCCATCTTAACGGGGTGTCGAACCCCGATCTCCCGTTTCGAAGGTTTCGATACCCTGCTGATTAGGATCTCTTAGTTTATGTATTGATTTCCATTTAGCATAATACAATAATTTGTTTTTGTTTCAATGTCTGCAAAATGGCAAATGCAGATTAATTCTTCAGCTACCTTGTTTGGTTTTCAAGAAAAACAAGATAATCTATGGAAATATGTTTAACATTCTATTTACATTGTAATCTGTGATACGGTACACAGTTATTTTATCTGAGATGTTATAACGACTATTATTATTAATAATATTTTTGAATTTTTTTAATAATTTTACATGGTTGTTTTTATTTACGACTGTTGTTATCACATAATATTTTCGCTCTCATGATTGTGTGGTTGTAAAATAAAAAACAACCAATTGATGATAATTTACGAATGTTCGATTGTGATTAAAATATATATGTATTAAATCAA
>JAMZAV010005105.1:0-42958 GCA_024449915.1 Sweltsa coloradensis
AAATTTATCATGTGCCTTGTTGCTAGGACGGCTCCAAAGTCACCGTTTACAAATTCCTAACCCAAGAACTGATGTACTAAGTCCAAATCAGAAGTTAAGAAACTTCTGCCTATAGCGGGAATCGATCCCTATACCTCCTGCATTTGAAGCAGAGACGCTAACCATAAGATCAACGAGCCACACGTCTCTTCTTCATGGTTCTAGTGATGGCATCATCACAGATAACTATATTCAGTTACTTATCAATAAACTCTCATTCATTTGTCGTTAATTAAAATGGAATGCCACTTGTCATAATTCAAGGTTGAATTAAATAGAGTTCAGATAATGATAAAAATCAACGGACCTTGACCGAGTGATTTTTCCTACCGTACGAGATGTGAGCCTACATACTTTGTACACGTGCGGAGATTATGATACAATCTTAACCTTTGTACAAGTACGCACATCGCTTCCGTGTACAGTGAGAACAGAGGTGCCTACGTTCGTACGTACGCTTCAGCTAGAGCGACGTGAATTTCCCAAAATATACGACCAAGAATTAAGAACGGTATTACGTATTAAGAGGAAATAGGACACATTTGGCAGTTGGCACATAACACCGAAGTTAAGCAGAACCGGGCGCGGTCATGGGTAGAGTGGGTGACCGCTCTACCCTGAAACTCACGTATACCGCTGGTTAGAGCAGATGGAGGGTTCGAAAGCTAGTGTAACGGCTTCGTTCTCCTTTACGTCTGCTCGGCAGTCCGGGTTAGTGGAGGAACCTATATGACTGTCAAAGTTACACCGTCCTGTCGGATGGGAACGTTAAGCCGTTGGTTCCCCTTGGTACTTTTCGAAAGGAGTAGGCTACGTGCCGGTACCGGCGGTTTCCCCTCCTCCCTTCTGTTCATACTTCATCCTCATCTATCACCACTCATCGTCTCGATTAGCCAAGGTGCATAAATATGAGACGTGAAGCAATATTCAATCAATCAATCAATCATAACTATTCGCTCGGCCAAGAAGAATCCCGACGTATATAAGAAACATCACACAGTTGTCAATAAAGCATAGGCCTACATGTAGGCCCAGCCCTATAGCAATAGATTTTTATTATTTTATTTTAATCAACCAGAATCAATTTCACAAACATGGCAAATTTTGGATATTTGAACCAAATTTAAAATTCTGAAAATCAATTTAATTTTTCTTAATTATTTAAAAATAGATTTTGGAAAAGTGCTACTTTAGAGCCCTATATTTCCACATCCGTGACAACATACATTCTGTGGTGTGAGTCGGTCGAGCAAATAGCTCTGCAAAACAAGATTTTTTGCAGTAACTAATTTTTTGTAAGTTGTCAACATTCATGGCGGTAACATTTGGGAGAAAAAGTTTTTTTTTCCAAAGCAAACTTTTAGTTTAAAAAAATAAAGTACTATAATAACTAGTTATTTAAGTTTAATTTCAATTTTTTGTAGGTTGGATTCCTGCAAATTTTTCTGTCTAAGTTAACAGCACTCTATCTTTTGGTCTTTGACGGTGTGAAATTTCGTCAAATTCGGGCGAGTAGTTTGGCCCCTGCGCATCGAACACACAGACAGACATACATGTATTCATTAACATTATTAACTTGTATGTTACATACATACATAGGTACACACATAAACACAACGAAGTGCCGAAAACTTGCCATAGAGACTTCATTCGCTCCGCTCATTCGAATCCCCCGCCTTGCCTTACCCCCACTTTAGAGCTATAATTTTAGTTTCAGTCGGTACTAATGCATGAAATTCTAACTTCTAAGGTCCTATTTGTTAACTTTGGTGTTAATTGCCAATTGCCATGATAAAATTAGTAGGCTAGGCCCTATACTTTCAGTCTAAAAATGTATTATTTGGATTAATTCACTTTTTCTAATAATTCCATTGTGTTGAGAACAAAAGTCAACTGTTAATTTGCACATTAAAAAGGAAATATATGTCGTGAATGGTCCATTAAAAGATATAGCCTTAACAATACATTACGAGTGACGTACTAGACCAGATTACGAAGGGCCTATGCATCCTTGAGTAGCAGGCAATAGAAGGCAAACAAAAGGTCTAGGACTACTGTCAGTGTCATTCAATTTTGGCCCAAAAATATGGAATTTCCCAGTAGTCGACCATGAGAGGAAATCTGGTGTAGTCTACACAATCATGATTGTTTGTGCTCAAGAAAACTATAGGCTACGTATTAAATGCTATCTCACCTTCGACAAAATATTTACATTTTTCTTAATATGGTATATCGATGTTGGGTTTGGTCCCCAGGAAAGAGATATTATTTTAAAATTTGAAACCGGTAAGTTTATACGGAAGTGAGCTAATGGCTTCGTTGTAGGCCTACTGGTCTGCTCGGGAGAAGAATGCCCAAATAAAGAGTTTTCCTTTGTCAATCACACTTCAATATGTTTTAACTACGATCAATTAGAAAACGATCTTAATGAGTTGTCACCTTCAGCCGCTGTTTAGAACAAGTTCTTGTGTTGAAAAAAAGCCTATAGGCCTATTCTAGTATTATTAATGACATGTCAATTGGAAGGCCGACTATTAGGCACCCTGCAATTGTGTGGTTCCTTGGTCTTGTGGTTAGCGTCTCAGCTTACAATGCAGAAGGTCCCGGGTTCGATTCCCGCTATAGGCAGAAGTTAAGTCCATCAGTTCTTGTCTTAGGAGTTTGTAAACGGTGACTTTAGAGCCGTCCTAGCAACGAGGCACGTAATAAATTCCAAGTTGTTCTGAATCGGCCTTGTTGATTCTGGCGTTGATCCGCGGGTGTTCACACTGTCCATACTATTTATTAATGTATTACACAGTTTATACTGCATATTACAACAGGGTACAAATACTCCACAAATGCAAATCATAGCATAATCCATAATGGACAGACAACATACTTAGGCCTACATACCTTTTTTTACAATTGATTGATTACTATATTTCCAGTTTAAAAAAAATATTGATATTGGTTGGTTATCGCTCACTCGTCGATTGCGCCGGGGCCTACAGGGTAGGCTTGGTCGCTTTGGTTTAATGTATCCACCACTGAAAATCAGTTATATGACTGAGTGGGTAGACTCTAAATATGAATTTATTTATTTTATTTATTTATTTACTGGCCATATAGCCTATAATAGGGTTACCAACTTAACAGGAATAGAATTCCGGACAAAGCCTCATATGATTGGGGGGGGGGGGTACACTTCATTTTTTTTTACTACAACCATCCATTTTACTCAACTAAAGATCTTTTTTTTTATGAAAGTATGGAACACAGGATCAACTTATAGAAATTAGAGTGTTGTGAATTATGAATAGGGATGACGAAACCCGACTTTTTTACGACCCGGGTACCCATCCACATTACCCGCGGGTTACCTGGGTAGAAGCACAAAAAAATCGTGTGGGGTGTCAAATGAACTGCGAAGAAACGCGCTCATCAATTATCGTAATATCTCAGACGTAATGCTGTTCTGTAAACACTGACGTGCCGATGAAGTAGTATTTCGTAATCACGAAAGAGGAACATCATTAAGATAACACTTAGGCCTACTATTCATTGCATCTGCTTTATATCTTGTCACAAGGCATTGGCGCAGGGCGAGGGGCTAAAGTGGGAATGCTGGCGCTCAGATAACTGTAACAAGATAAAGAAAGGCCAGCCTCTGTAGTATCTATATTCCCATGTGCTTATTATTTCAGTTATCACCATGGGTGATGGCTTTTGGCTTCTCTAGCAGATTGAAAACATTAGAGATGTCAAACCGGGTACCCGTCGTCTTCTCTAATTATGAACATCTTAGGTGTTGAATACTTTTAGTAACGATTCAAGGATATTGAGATATAGGCCTAGCAATACAAAATTCAAAATGCGAACAGAACATAAACAATGAACATCGCAAGCAAAGGTACACAGTTCACCGCTCAAATCGTAGCCTATGTGCCGACTGTCCAGACAAAACGAAATGATTTTGTGCCTGTGCCGCCCGCCGCGTACGGGCGTCGGTTGCGGACAAAGAGAGCAGCTGATTGCAACAGAATGGCAGAGATCGAGAACAAATTACAAAGTTGAAACATATTGCGAGTAATTCTAGCCTACATCGAAAATAAGGATTATGAATAATAATGCATTTAGACGATCGTACATGAATTCTATTAATATGTAGTGAGCATTAGTATTTTTTACAAATTCAGGACACGGTGACGTCCGGAACGGGTCAATTCCTCCATACATATGTGTTGAAATCCTGACTGTCCGGAGAAATTCCGGACGGTTGGCAACCCTAGCCTATAATAATAAATTATTGGTAAATGTCAATTGGTAGACCTTGGCCTAATAATTTATTATTATTAGCCTGGTCTTATAGTAGGACTACCAAGTGAAAATTAAGATATTAACATATTTATAAATCTAGTATTTTGTTGTGGTGGTTCTTTTTTAAGTGACTATTGGCCTAGCTTACTGGTATTTTTTGAAATCGTTAATGGAGCCCCAATTTCACAACTTTCTAGCCCTGTAGACACATGTAGGTCTACTCATTATTTTCTACTTACCAGTGGCATGGCAGTGAAGAAACTTAGCAGGCGGTGTTTGAACTCCTCGCGGTTCCGACTGATGATCGCGCTCTCGATGTACGTTGCGTTCTGTATCATCCAGATGTCGGACATGGACCGCGCGATGAGCGACGCCGCGACGAGGAAGAGGAATCCGGTCTCGACGGTCCAGAATCCCGGGACGATGATCCCGAGGATCGCCTTCATCTGACGGAAGAACCGCGCGTCCACCGCTGCCTTGACGCGGTGCGGGGATTTCTAGAGAGAAAAGTTTTTTTTCGTCATCTCATCTCATCTCAATTCAATTTTTTTATATGCATTCCCAGTACGTAGTGTACTCACTTAGAGGGTAAGAAAAAACAAACCACTAGGCAATCCCCCCCCCCCCCCCCCCACCAAGTTAAAAAATACCTAGGCATATTTTTTTTACATTTTAACGACAATGACTATTTCCAATTTTCCAAAGCCATGGGCCCTACCGTACTACTTTAATTTTATTTCACATCAATCCAAAATATAGACAATATCCCTGGACGCTTGTCTATTGTCGCTAATAAGAAATTGGGTTAGTGGCGTAAGTTCGGGCTAGTGTACCCTACCCGTGCCGCCGAGCTAGTTACGTCATTTATCAACTCATCTTAAGTACTTACCATTAGCTTAGTTTTTAGTACCAAAATATGACGATGCCTATAATTGTATCTTGTACGAATCGACTGGCAAATAAAACTTTACTTTACTTTACTTACTTTACTCAAGGGATGTGATTGGTTGAAAATGGTGCAAGTGGCAAATGCATTGTTGTTGTAATTGTAAGTAAGTAGTTGTTGAACGAGTGAGCGTAGCGAACGTAGTGATTTCCATTTGACTTAAACGGCCCTAATTGTTTTCTGCGTGCGTGTGTATGTGTGTGTGTACGTTGAAAATCAGCCGAATCGCTGAACAGATTGCGCTGAAATTTTAAACAGACATCCGGTACGAGTTTATTGAGAACTGCTAACAAAATCAGCAAGATTCATTGCGATTTAAACCTACAAGAAATAATAAACTGAAAAATAGACTTCCAATGTTTAGAAATTATTTTAACGACAATGTTTTAGATTTTGAAAAGATATTTTTTGTTTGTTATTCGCCTGGCCGTGAAATGCCGTGCCCATGCAAGGTATGTCGAATGTTGCAAGTCAAGGTACCCCCAAATTCCGCTCGTAGATTGAGTAAACCTTGCAATATTTTCACGTATTTCGTACTGGCTATGTTTACCATAGTAGGCCCTATTGCCACAGATGATGGACTACACAGCGTTATAACTTATATGCATTTCAAAACATGTTTAATTATTTTTGAAATACAATCAAGAAATTACAAAATCTTTCCCGACCAGGGGATTGAACCCACTTCTTTCACATTTCGGCTACAAGGGCGCCTTAGCCAACTAGACTAGGGAAACGCCAAAGTCGTAGTTAGACGAGTGAGCGAGTCATGTGGTGAGTACCCGGGAATATTTGCATTTAAGTTTGATAATTACATTCGTATAAATAATAGTTTTTTAAAGTTTAGTTGGTATACGGGGACGGGCGCGTCAACTGTAAGGTCATAATGCACCTCTCTAGCCTATGATAGGCTAGGTAGACCTAAGGTAGGGGGAAGAAAAGAAATTAATCGGGTACTCAACACATGGTTCACTCACTCGTTTAACAACGACTTTGGCGTTTCCCTAGTTTGTAAGTTAATTTTGGATTTGTGCAGTACCGGTACAGTACAATATAAGGCCTACAAAATTAGAACCTTTTGATTACTATCTTGACTAGAGATAAAAGCGACAATCTTCAACGATGAAACAAATAAATTGAAGCAAATAATAAACAAACAAGGCCTCGTGTTTTCTGTCATTCTTTCTAGGACATAAGCCCTAGGCCTACCCCACATGATGTGTCATATTTGGAAAGGGATTATCTCTCTCGTGACTGTAAGTGCCTTATCACATGGACCTATATAGGCCTACCGACTTGGGGTGTGACCTGTCAGTATGCCTACGAGGCCGCGGGAGAAATGTATTATCTTCCGGGCTAGACGCACTTCTACCCTCGTTTTCCTGCCCTGCTTAGCTACATTCCACTCAAATACCCCTGGGCCTTGGTTGGTGGTGCGTTATTATTATGACTTAGTTTTTTACGAGCTCTTAAAGCTATTGTACCACCTCTGGCCGATAATTTGAAACTTGAAGAAACATGGGTGAAAAGTTTTCTGAAAGAAAGAGGGCCTTACTTAAAACAGGAAAAAAAAAAAAAAAAAAATTGGGCGGGACGTAACCTAATTTTTGGCCATTATGTGTTGTTTTTTTGACAAAAGTGTAGCTAGCAGTTATTGCAAAATTAATTTTGAGAATCGGTTTTCTGGATACAGTATCTTTACACCTTTAGCTACAACTTCAAACTATATGGACAAATAGATTTCTGAAAATACAGTTGGTGTACGATTTTTTTGTCAAACGGTACAAATATGAATTTTTTTGATTTTTGTATCGTCTGGCAAAAAAAATTGTAAACCTACTGATATTTCAGAAATCTATAGTTGAAGTTGTAGCTAAAGGTTTTAAGAAACTATATCCAGAAAACCGATTCACAAAATTTAATTTTGCACTATCTGTGCTGGCTACACTATTGTCAAAAAACGACATATAATAGCCGATTGTGAGGTTATGACCCGACCAAAAAAAAAAAAAAATTTTTTTCGCTGTTGTATTAAATGAACTCTTTCATTCAGCCAACTTTCATGGACTTCTAAGGTTTTGACCCTACCCTGATTACAACAGTCTTAAATCAAATAGGCCTAAACTGAAGCTATTACCCAATGAAACACCCACCCGCAAACCAACTTCAAATCCTGCTAAATACTTTGGTGTCATTGCGCGATTTTGGTTGCTCTAAAGAACCATATCCTAGTAAGCTACCTGAACAGATCTAAAACAAAATAAAAACAATTTTAACTTTGCCTGATTTGCGTATGCAACTCGAACTAATTAAAATCCCATACACGTGGATAATGTTTGAAGTTAAGGTCTCCGAAACTTTCCCCGTGCTCTGCCTGCCAAAACATATATATGTATTACTTAGCTGTCAGTGTAACTTTATAATTTTAACCCAACTTCACACTGCCACCTAAACGAATAATACTCAATAATCCATGTAGCAGTGTTGGCCTAACCCGGCTGTAGCCCCGCCTCGGACCAGTGTTACCGCAGCACGGGGTTTAGAAGAGTCGGGTTAGTGTTAAGTGGTGTTTTCAATAGGGGCTAGACACTAGCGCGAGAGTTAAGACTATCCCGGCTGTAGCCCCGCCTCGGACCAGTGTTACCCGTAGCTCGGGGTTTAGAAGAGTCGGGTTAGTGTTAAGTGGTGTTTTCAATAGGGGCTAGACACTAGCGCGAGAGTTAAGACTATCCTGGCTGTAGCCCTGTTCTTATAAACATTAGGTAAGCGTCCAGGACCCTACGCCTGAAGCTCGGTGCACATACTTTCCGAAGGTTTTAGGTTTAAGGTTTATGGTTTATGGTCTAAGAAATGTTTTTCTATAACGTTTCTAATACGCGCGCTATCATTGGCCGGATTTATGAGAGCTCGCTTCTCATTGGCTGGGTTTACTGTTTAGTGTTTAAGAGCTAAGAAGTTGAAATATTTTCATCTTGTTAAACCTTAGACCCAAACCTTAAACCTTGGGAAATCATGTGAACGCGATAACGCATTGGGCATGTTTCAACTTCGTTAAACCATAAACCTTAGGAAGTTATGTGCACCGACCTTGACCTGACCACAACGCAGCAATGGTAGACCTAGGCCAAATGGTACTGAGGGGGGGACCCTCAGTAAATCATACTGACAAGTTATATAGTTTGTTTTTGTTAAAAAGACAAGACACCTTAAAATTGACCCTCCACCTTTGGTTTGTAGAAAATTTCAGCACATCACCCTCCCCCTCTATATGAATTCCTGCAGACGCCATTGTCTATAACGTTATGTTACAATTTTTAAATACGCTATCATGATCATTGGCCTGAACTAAATCTTTTATACTTGTACCAACATTGATAGCAGCTGGTTATTAAAGGTTCCTATTTTTCCACTCCCGGTAACAAAATGATTTACAATGTGCCCTAAATGGCAACAATGTAGGCCTAGCGTAGAATGTGCAACAATGTTGTGGTTCACACGCCGTATTCATAGGTTACGTCACCGTAGATTTTTTTGTGTTAGCCATTAAAACCCCTTATCATTGAAGTACAATCACACGAAGTGCTTAATATTACTGGTAATGAAATTATGACTTGGTAATGAGCATGAATGAATAATTTAGGCCCTAGGCCTACTGCATATCAGGCTAAGCTGACGAGAATTAAGAGGTTGGTTGAGCTCGGACAAACATTCTTTCCAGTGTTTAATGGAGGTCTACATTTAAAAATTGCTTGATCGGCAAATCTGGCTAATTGGATGAGCGTAGCGAGCGTCTCCACTTGACTCTTATGGCTCGAATGTCTGTTTTTTTTTTTTTTTCTGTTACTGCTTCGATACAGGTCGCACCGTTTCTCTGATCGACCTGAAATTTTGCACACATGTACATACCACCTAGGCGGGTTGCTGTATAGTTTTTGAACAAAATCCGATCATTGGTTATAAAAAATTAAAAATTAAATTAAAAATTAAAAAATTAAAATGTACCGATCGTTATGAAATTTTGCAGGGTCAATAAGTACAACATTCTCTCCTATTTTCCAAATTTTCAGCTAAATCGGTCAAGACCTTAAAGACTTATTGCTAATCATAATTCGAAAAATGATGTTAAAAAATGAAGGAGGCAGTGAAGATACAAAGATACACTTTAGAAGGCATGACGTGAATTAGTACAATGCAAAGATGTTGGAATAGTAAAGTGTACAAATAATGTCAATATCCAGGTAGGCCTACACTGTGTGGTGGGCCTTATGGGAATGTCGTACTCGGGTCATGTTGCACCTACCGGTGCTCGCTCAACAACGCGTCCAACTGAGCGTTTTCCTAGTTTAATTTCACGTACATTCTGGATCTCTTTACGACCTTCAATTTCCTTCAAAAAATTTGATCTTTTTAGATGTTTAGGCCTAGGCCTATAGGAGGATGAGCAATGCACGGTGAGAATTTCAAAATTTTAATCCCCCTCCGGCCAAAGGAGTGCTCGGCCGACGTGCTTTTTCTTTCCGGGTTGTTAACCAATGAAACGACCTGCCGCCCGCCCTCAAATACTGCTCAGTGAGACATTTCTCTTCCCTGTGCAGGGAGCACTTATGGGAGAAAATGTGCATGTGCTAAATTAGTTAGTTTCACGTGCTTCATCAAGGCTTTTCGCGGCACGAGATTTCCACAGATTTTGAGTGTTTTAGCAAGATATTTGCTAGCGTCGACGCAGTTTCTTGTTGTAAATTTAAACAAGAATAAACAATAATAATAATAATAATAATAATTGTCTCTTGTAGGCCTACACAACTTGGGAAATAACTAAAATTACCCGTTTAATGTCTCTAGGCCTATAATTTGTAGCCTAATATAATATAATATTTTAATATATAATATAATAATGAAAAGTAGGCCTAAAATAAAAGTAAAACATGTCATTTGACATTCCTATGATTTTTTTTTAAATTACCGTACTAACTATAGGCTAGCCTATAAATTGCATAGAAAAAAGAAGAAAATATTATTAAGATTTATAACATGGGCAACAAACACAGAATACTAACTGTAAACCCTGTCCTAACATTAATAAACCCTTGTTTTGCCATGATTACCGGGTAGTCTAGTACGCCCTCCTACTATTTAAAATCAAAACTGGGATGGGGAAAATATATAGTAGGCCTATCTTTCCCTTTTTGGAAAATTTGTTGGATCTTATCCCACATTGACTTAAGTGCCCGCCACATTTTTTCGCCTCCCCTCCACAGTATTTTGTAACATTTTTAGAATTCTAAAAAAAACTACACACAAGTTCAATATTTTATTTCCCTAATTTGCCAGATTTCATCCAACATTGACATAGCCCTAAGCCTCCATTAAACGCCCCCCCCCCCAAAAGTCCCCTCATTGGTTTAAAAAACCCCCCACATTTTTATCATTCCAAAAAAACTAAAACAAATAAAATTTATTTCACCCGCTGTTATTTTTGTGAATCCTTTCCCAACCTTACATCACCAATAGTCCGGGGAACAAGGTAAAAAACTTTTAAACCCAAAAACCCACCCCAAAAATTTGGAGCAGGTAAAAGACGTATTTTAGAATGTTTTTTCACGGGGACACGCATGGTAGCAAATAAGTCCCCCTGTCAGGGCGCCACAAATGGCCGCCAAAAAAATTTTAAAATTGCTGTAACTCAAGAAGAAATCACGTTTTTGGTAAACTAAGTTTTGTTTTATTGGGTTTTTTAATGCTCTAAAAAAATTCACTAAAAATTTTGCCGTAAATTTGAATATTTTAATTTATTTTTATATATTTTAAAATGTATTGCAATTATAGCATTTTTTTGGTATAATCAAATTATTTATACGAAAAATTCGCAGATTGTCATAAAATTTTCAGACTATACTAAAAAAACGACAAAAATCCAAAATTTAAAGTCCCAAACGAAATTTTTGTAACTTTTTGTTTAAATTTTAATTTAAATTAATTTAGCATTAATTAAATCCCAAATTAAAAGTTTTTATTCATTTCCCAAAATTCATAGTGCTCACAAAAGGGCAATATGACCACATAAACCAAAACATATTATTTCCCAAAAATTAATTCCAATCATTTCCTAAAATTAATTAATTCTTAATTAAAAAATGACAAAACTCAATAAATTTTGTAAAATTAAAAAATGTAGTCCCCCTTGGAATTTAAAAAACTATTTTTAAAGGCAAATAAATGTAATGAAAAATTAATTAATTAAATTAATTTATCACCAAATTAATTAATTTTAGTTAATAATCCCATTTTTGCAATGTTTGTTATGTAACCTAAAACTCGATCGACGCATAAAAATATACTACTTTTGACATAATCCAATGAATCCAAATTTGTCATGTCCCGAAAAAAAATTCCCCTAAACTTCCGTTAATTATAAATTAAATTTAAGAATTACTTATATTAAATAATTGTTATTGTCACTAAAATTAAACACATAAAAATCCCAAACAGAAGATCAAATATAAACAATGCGATATAATTTAAAAATTTATAGTCCCAAATTAATTCTGCTATTTTCCCCCGTTAATTAAATTAATGAATAAAAAAATTTAAAAAAATCGTTTTAACACCATTTGTTGTGTAAATTAACAAGCCAAACGGGGAACCTTTGCAAGCTTAGTTTACAGGAAATTAATTTTGTGGGAATCAATTTAACAAAAAGAGCTGAACTTAAATTTGGGACTTTTAAATTTTTTAAAAAATTATACTTGCATTGTTATATTTGAACTTCTGTTGGCATTTTTTATGTGTTTTATTGAGTGACAATAAAATTATTGAGATATAAAAATTCTTCTTTTTAATTTTTTAATTAATCGGTAATTTTATGGGATTTTGTTTGGGGGCATGACAATTCGGATTCATTGGCATTATGCTTAAAGTAGTTTTTTATGACGCGACGGTTTAGGTATACAAAAATACATATGTCAAAAGTGGGATAATTTATCTAAAATGTAATTAAATTTCGGTGATTATTAAATTTATTATTAAATTTTTTCATTACATTTTTTTCCCCTTAAAACAGTTTTAAAATGATTCCAATGTCGACTACATTGTTTTAATTTTACAAAAATTTATTGAATTATTGTCTTATTTTTTAATTAATTGAAAAATTGAATTAATAGGCAATGTTGGGAAATTTAATTTTTGGAACTAAATTTTTTTGTTTCATTGGGGCATATTTTTCTTGTGTAAACACTACGTGATTTTTGGTAAGTGAATTAGAAACTTTTAATTTGGGGATTAATTAATGCTTAATTTAATTTAAATTTAAATTTAATCAAAAGGTTCGGAATTTCGTTCGGGGACTTAAAATTTTGGATTTATTGGCTTTTATTTTAGCATAGTCTAAAAATTTTTGAAAATCTAGCAAATTCTCTAAAATGCTTAGATAAAACCAAAAATGCTAAAATTGCAAATACTTGTAATAATAATAAAATAATTAAAACTTTGTATTAGGGTTTAAAATTTCAAAGGACTTTTTGTAGAGCATTGAAAACCAATAAAACAAACCTTGTTATCCAAATCTGATGATTACTTCTTGATTTTACAGCAATTTTAAAAATTTTTTGGGGCGGCCTCTTGTGGACGCCATGACAGGTGATTATTTTCACCATGCTGTCCCCCGTGAAATAACATTCTAAAATACGTCTTTTACCTGCTCCAAAATTTTTGGGTGCTGGTTCCGATTTGAAAGTTCCTATAGTTTTTAGCAGCTTTTCCACGGACTACAACCCCTTGGGCCACATACTTCCCCCACCCCTTGAAAAAAGGGCCTCCCCCTACCCCTCTCCCTCCCCCCCAAAAAAATTCTTTCTTTAAGATATTTTTTTGGATTTTATCGATATTAAATTTTTAGCCACCTAGGCCCCCCACCAACGTCACTCCACCCCCTCTCCCCCCCCAATTTTTTGGTTGAAATTCTGCTTCTGCTACAAAAACAATTTTGTCTATGTAATGCAACTAGGGATCCAACTCTATAATTTTTTTTTAAAGGTTGTAGCCTATCCTCGAAAAACCCGGGGTAACAACATTTAATTTTTTATAAGCTTTTGCTAATTTTTTTGATCCAATTCTTGATCAAATCAAAATTCAGGTTTCCCCGTAAGCCAAACCAAAAACCCAAGGGCTTTTCCCTTTGCAAAAAGCAGACTAGACATTTTTTGTAATTACTGTCAATTGGATCCAACTATGTATAGGCCTAAACCCAATTTTGTTTTCAATTGTCATCCTCCAAATCTTGACATAAATCATCTAAATTTTTATGTTGTAAAAAAGTTTCTCTTTTAAATGTTCTTTACGTTTATAAAAATTGTAATTTAATGTTTTTTTATTTGATTTTAAATTAGGGCCCAGAGTCGTAATGTCTTTTGTGCTCCTGACCTTTTGGCCCAGATAATAATTTATTTATTTTAAAACCTGCCCATAGGGGAGGAAGGCTAATGCAGGGGAAGTGTGCCCTCTGTAGCCTGACCAGTATAACAGTTACAAATTAAACATTCCTGAAAAAAAAAAGAGAACTGACATTTATAAAGTTTGACAAATTTAAAGGCAAAAAGGGGGTAAGGGTACTTTAATCGCGGTAGAGGTCTAAGACTCGAGGACGCGAAAAGAGGTCGTAAGCTCATTCCTTTCCCGCCTGCTTTAAAACGTTGCACGTAAACCCTCGGGGGTCGAGTCAGCGCGATACCACCGACGCCGGTTTTTTGGGGATACCGTTTATTTCCCCGTCATCGGGGGAAGCCGCGCAGCGGCGAAGGATTCTTCGTCCCGCAAAGTATTTCTGAGACATCCTCCAAAAAAGGGGTTTACGCCGGGGGCCCCGTATTTAAAAGGGGACGAATGAAAGTTTTATAAGTTGCCGTAGAGTACGGAAACTTCATCCAGAAATCGCCCACGAAGCATCACGAGTAAATTTTGCTCGACCGGCCCCGGTTGAGACGTCACGGCAATGAGCACCCAGTTCAAATGTCGTAAAGGTTCCCAAGGTACTTGGCAGACCGACTAGGTACCGTAGCGCCCAAAAAGGGGATGGACTGACGGAGTGGTCGTTGAAATTTTTTTGCTTTTGTGCCGGGGGGAAAAAGGATAAGCTGTGTCTTTAAGGCGTTCGGCAAAACACGCCACGACGCATCCAAGCTTCCAAGCTTTTTAATTTGGGGCTGTAACGGCGGAAGACTTCCCCCCGCTGCGCCCTTTGCACAGTAGGGGTCGTCTGCATAGAGGCAAGGGGAAGGTAACGGAAAGGGAGGGGAATTCTGGCAGTAGATCAGGTAAAAGGGGGAAAAGAGGGAGGAACTTGAGGCCGCCAGAAAGAGGGGTAAAAGACGGGATACTTGTCGTTAAAACCCCACACAACGAGACGCCCGTGAGAAAAACTCGGAGAAGCGCACCCCTTCAAAAGGGACTCTTATTGCAGCAGCTTTTTAAAAGAGCCCCTTCCAAAAACCCTTTTCAAAGGGCGTGTTGTCCAAAAAATAGCTGCACAACCCGGGCCCTCGTTTGCGCCCCCGAAACCCCCTCCCCCTTGTGAGGGGGTCTTTTTTTTGCAGCGACCTGTTCGGAAGCCGGGACTGTTTTTCTCGGGGGTGATGTGGGGCGGTCGCAAAAGCAACCGCCCGGAGGAATCACTTTTTCAAGAAACCTTTTCCCCCAACGTTCAAAACTAATAGGCCGGTGACTAGCGAGATCGTGGTGGGTGTCCTTTCTTTGGAATCATGACGATGACAGCAATTTTAAAACTGGGGGGGAAATAGCCCCAACGGGGGCCCCAGAGAAGAGAGTAGCGGGTGAAGACGAACTTGGAGGGACCTGCGAAGCATCAGTCTGGGGATACCATCAGCACCTGGCGATGAGCTCCGTCCGGTTTTAAGCAGACAGAATTCCCCCGCCTGATATCCCGGACAGTCGGGGGGGAGAAATTTTTCATCTGGATGATGTCATGAGAAGCGAAGGACGGTTCGTGGTGTGCTAGAGACGTTCGACCCCCTCTTGAAGACTCATCAAAAATGCTCCTCGGGAAAATGAAAACTCCTCAAGGAAACCAAACTCCGCCTTTGCGGAAGCACGACACACTCGGGCATTGACAAGAGGGTCCTTGGCGCGATGGACTGGCCCCTATACGCTTGAAGGTCCCAAAATGAGGAACCGCCTTGTGTCCAGCGCTCGCAAAAGACCGCCCCTGAAAACTCGCCGGAACTGAACAATGCTGCGGGAAACAAGAGCATTCAATCGGTTCCACTCTTTTTAGGGCAGACCGGCAACCTTAAAGGCTTATAAATTCTCCTTTTTTGACGATCAATCAACCAAAATGACCAGTAAGCAGGGGGGTAAGTGTCGATCGCAAGTACGGGACCGCCCCAAAAGCCCGCCCTCTTCAGTACTGCCACCAAAATTTTTGTTGTGCCTAAGTGCTGGACACGAAGTAGCATCAACCTCCTCTGGGAGAAGCCGTTTTGATCTCAGCCCTGTACCGACCCCGTCCGTTATGGAAAATCCTTGCTTTTAAACCGTTCGCGGGTAGTGGGGGAGGAATACATTCGAGGAAAATACAAGGGGGGTGGTCGCGCCCATTGATGGGGCCCATGACGACGTCGCCAACCGACCAATAGACGGTCACTTACAAGAATTTGGGCTGGTATTGAGGATCCCATGGGGCCCAAAGTACGTCGGACACGTTTTGAAAAACGATACATTAAAGGTCAACGAGTAATCAGCCAGAGTGGAGCCATTGTGTTGGAGGAGTATCTCCAACGTCACATGACGACATTAAAGTCTCCGAACCGAAGTTTGGAAATACGCCCCGTTTCAAAAATCTATGTGTGCGGGGATGAAAAGGTAGGCGGAAAAAATGCAAAGGGCGTCAAAATCGGACCAGTGGGTCCGAACGGAGCAGAGAAAGACTTCAGTTGACGGAATTGCAGTGGAGGGGGTAATTTGAGTAGCCGGAAGTTCTGGATCAGGAAAAAGGCCCTCCCCCCCGAGGGTGTTACCAGGGGGCAGACCCCATCCCCACGGGAAAAACCGATCCTGGAAGACGGAGATTATGGGGAGGAGGCCCCAAATTTTTGCAACACCGGAATGTGAAGGCGCTCTGATGTGCAAAAGTTTCATTTGAGGTTTTTGCGAGAGAAACCTCTACAGTTGGGGAAACCTATGTTGAGGGTCATTCCCTAAGAGCAGGTGGTACCTGGTTCCACTTCCTCACTCCACACACGGGATTTGCGTCCACGGGTAGCCTTAGATTGCCGTTGCTCCATATTTGGCGTAACAACGTCGTCAGCATCTGGAAGCTCCGCACTAGGGGTGAGAGCGTTGGCAACAAATGGAAGCTCCAAACTAGTGGTGACAGAGTCGGCACCAGATGGCGTCTCAGTTTACAGAGGGAGCGCGAGCGCTGAGAAGCTCCATTTCCCTTCACCTTACGGATAACATGCTTCTTTGGTACTTGTTGTTCAGCAGGAGGAGAGGAACGCCGTTTACGGTTGTCTTCTGGCACCTCGCTGCTAGAGGAGCAGGAGACCTCCATTGAAATAGCAGGGAGTGGAACTATTTGTTTAACAGACTCACTAGGCTTCATCACTTTCTTGGTCATCACTGAACACAACACAGCGACATCAGGGGTAGCTTGCGAGGGCGGTATTAGCGAGGTCAAGTCGGCGAGGGTTGGAACTGGCGTGGCTGCAAGTTGAAGGCCTATGTCCAGATCTTGAGACGTCGAAGCTGACGTGGCCGCCGAGGGCTGCGACAGATTCGCCCACGTGTTTTTTGTACGGTCGATCAAGGGCAGCTGCACAGGGCGCCTAGCCTGGCAATCAGCCCTGAAGTGGTCGCTAGCGTTACAAATAGAACACGTTTTCGTCTGTCCCTCGTAGGTCACCAGCGCACGCTATTTTAATTAATTTAAAATGTAAAAGCCTACATCAAACTTGTGGAGCTTGCTCTGTTGTTTGGGGGCAAGAAAGTAAGAAAGAAAGAAAGAATAAAAATAGGTACTTGGCCTTTTACGTAGGGCTAATTTGATCGGTTCTAATCCGATCTTGACATTGCTCCCCCACCCCCCGCCACTATTATCCTAGATCACTTCCCCCCCTAACGTTTTTGGATGAGCGTAGCGAGCGAAGCGAAGATTCCATTTCACTACACTGTAAAAAAAAATCCGGAATGTTTTTTTTTTTTTTTTTTTTTTTGTATTTGTGTGTTTGTTAACACGATTTCGGCTAAACCAAAACTCCAATAATTGCGATGAAATTTTCTGGAGACCTTCAAATCTCTGAACTTAGAACTGTCACGTTTTTGAGCGCAATCAAAAAATGATTTCTCATGAAAATCGCAATTTTACTATTTTTTTTGATTTTTAAAAAATAGCTTCGACTTATAACACCAACATGCTTTATCCGATTTTAATGAGTTTTTCACAGAACCATAATTTTATGAATTAAGATATTCGGGTGGAATTTGAGCGCAACCGAAAAATTATTTCTCATGAAAATCAAAATTTTACGGGTTTTTTCTTTTTTAAAACAATTCTTTGACTTATTACACCTACCGGTACATGCTTTAAACGATTGTAATGATTTTCTAACAGAACCTTAATTTTATAAATTAATATATTCGTGTGAAATTTGAGCACAATCGAATAATTATTTTTTATGAAAATTGCAATGTTATGATTTTTTTCTTTTTTTAAATTATGATTAATTAAAAAAATTAAAAATTAAAGTTTATTTTTTATTTAATTTAAATTAATTTAAAAGAAATTTTCAACTTAGTAATGATTTTTTCACAGAACAACAGACAGAAAATCCGCATAACACATGGTAGCTCAATGCACCAATTACGCTCATCCAACAACGCGGCGGGAGTCCCGCGGGACTTAAGCGTTTTCCTAGTATGAAAAATAAACCTCACAATTTTTTTAATATTTGAAAAAACACAATATATGCAAAATTTGATTCCCCTCCCAAGTCATTGTTTTACTTTTATATGACATAGCAATTAGCAACACCCCCTACACCCCCTGACGCCCATCCCGTCTGGCAGACATGGTAGTATAGCCAGTCGTTAATGACAGCCTAATAATAATGTAGGGCTACTTAGTGTCATGATGGTGGCTTTAATTATTAATAATCTCCAAAATTTGAAAATTAAAAATGTGATCCTTTAAAGCTGAGTGTCGCCCGTTCAGGCCATAACACACACCACGGTATATATTATTTGTTTCTGGTCATTAATCAATTGTTACACATTTTCAAGATATAGCATTACCTTGAGAATTTTCTGCTCTTTCTTGTGAAATAGGCCTAAATGTTTTTTTGTGTAAAACATATCATTTTCTTTTGTTAATTTAAAACTTGTTCTGAATTAAAGAAAATGCGTATTCAAATTTTTAATAGCAACAAAGAAAACTATATGTTTTACACAAAAAACTGTAACGGGTCGCCTTGCCCCCTCTGTCCAAATTAAATTTTTCGCAAATGCAAATTAATTAGCCATCCAAAATAAATCATCATCTTCAATGATAATTTATTTTCATGATAATGTATTTTTAATGTGAGATAATAAGTCTAAGAGCCAGGGATTGTGTCCTAAACATGGGCATAATTTCCACTGTGGTAAATGTCATGTGACCTGGGTCGAGAATAGGGCTAGTTGGCGAAGTTCTGGTGAAGCCTCGTCAACAGTTCTGAGAATCGAGAGAGAGAGAAGTCGATTCCGAGCGGGAGCTATGGATGCACCAATAGCAGGGGTGTATGCTACGACGGGTTTGGCAAACGTAGTTTGTAGAATTGCAACGCTGTGCACCTGTACCGTTAGTTTTTGGGCTGTGTGCCACGAGCGGCGGAACCTAGGGAAGAAAAGATGCTAGCTGGTGATTGGGGCAAACGAGAGCACGCCGAGCGCTGACCAATAGGGGATGCGTATTGTCCAATCATGCGGCGCAGGTTGTAGTTTTGCCAGCTAGGGAAGCCAGCCGACCTCAAAAACGAGCGGGAGGGCCGCTCACTAGTGCTTTGGTTTGTGTGGAGCATACAGGTGGTTTACCTACGTGCGCGTTGCGAATCAGTACGTGTGAATAATCGCGTAAAATAGCCGCAATGGCAGTGTTTGTGCGAGCCAGAAAGAGGCCTAGGGAACACGCAAGTGTATTTTAGTGCGTTTTATACAAAATTCTTCGATATTTAGCGGCGTTTGTGGGAGAAGAAGATAGCCACGCCATGTGGTACTAACCCAAGCCCGCTCACCATGACGACCACGCTATCCCTAGGGTCCACTCTACACCCATCAGGCCTAATCAAACCTATCTAAATTAATTTCTATTGCAATAGCAATAGAAATACACTTCAATCCATCCTTTTAATTCGATAATGTTCGAATTTCCATCTAAAGCCGACCACGTGGTAACACACGGAGACCTCAGGACCCACACCATTTGCACCTACTAGGTCCACACTCCTGTTGGAGTTCTCCTTGGTTGAGTCCTGTGATCATCCCTATGTCCACCCTATTGTAATCGACACCGTTGGAGCGCCCACGCGAGCCAGTGCGTGAGGAGAGGAAGTGCCGGATAATCCGCTATCCGACGAGCAGTGCGGGTCAATCCACCCACTTGGGATTTCGACGCCGACGCGCAACCGGTCCGCCTTCCAAACCAAGGGACGCCGACGCCAGGTTTCCGCCTCAAATTCAACTTTTCCCTCCTTGCAACTACGCATCGTACACGTGTGAAATACGCATCGTCGACCAACAACCATGCGGTCAGCATACCAAAAGGACAGTGTTGAGTACTAAATTTATTTAATCATACCAGGTTTTGTTTTATCATGTATTAATAATGAATGTATTCTAAATGGGGGTTTTTCTTGTTTACCAATGCATTGGAAGTTAAAATCGAGTCATTGTTTAACCTTGTATCACATGTTATTCAAGTTTCATTATACTACGGAATTCCAACCTTTACAGTGTACGAGTGCATTGCCCGGAATGTCCTTCACATCACCTTTAACTTCCTTTTTCAAATCTCAGGCACTCAGCCACCCTATGAAACCAGAAAAACCTAGAATATAGATACTAGACTAAGCAGGTGCGCCAGCATCCAGGACTACGGAGGGAGCAGCCAGCCTCGCCCCACCCCTGTGGAAGTCTAGCATCCGGTGAGCTGAGTGTACACTGTGGTGCAAGGGTGTGTCCTACAGTGTACACGAGGTGGTGAGCGCATGTCATTGCATTGTAGGTCAGTGTTAATTGTGTCGGGATATTTTCCTTGGTCTTCAACATTCCTTGTACTAAATAGTAAACAACTCGTAATAACCTAGAGTTATTACTGGCGCCCAACGATCTAGATAAGAAGGAGAGATATCTAACGGCTAAGATAGAGACGTGCAATTTGAAAGACTTAACGTTAGTGGATGAGCTCAGAGGGGGTAAACGCCACAAAACATTTGTTTCACAAGAAGGAGCAGAAAATTCTTGAGGTAATGCTATATCTTAAAATGTGTAACAATTGATTAATGACCAGAAACAAATAATATATACCGTGGCTTGTTTTGGCCGTGAACGGGCGACACTCAACCTTAATTGGATGACAAAGCAACCCATGCAGGTGCTTAAATCTACGAGTATAGAATAACTTGTAACTATGCATATAAAAATAATATGCCTGTGGTCTATTCTAATCTCAAGTGCATGCTCAAAGTGCAGAATTAATCTTGAATAGGAGAATATAAAAATAGTGTTCAGGATGACAAGGCTTTAATAGAGTTGGTTTCAGATAAGAATGTCACGGCTTAGATGAACTGGAAGATTAAAAGAGTCGTGCGAAAATTACGAAACATTACGAAAATGTATAATATTGATTTAACCCAAACACTAGCATCAGGGTTGGCAGCATTGTGCGGGAAGCTTTAAATAATCAGTAGCAAACAGAGAATGAAATTGAATTTTCCAAACATTTCTATAGGTAGGGGCCTACATTTTGGTTTATTTCTTCTCCGTGATGCTAGAAACTTATTTCGAGGCCTTAGAATCAGGGTGTTTTTATTTGATTAAATCGAATACTTTTTCTCATTTTGAGCAACAAAGTGTTGTGTTCTGATGGATTTAGGCAAAGTTTTCACAAAACACTTTTTTGAATTAGATTTTCTGAACGCTTATGAAAGTATTTGATCCGCTCAGCAACTTGACAAGTTTTAAAACACTGATATTGTGGATCTAAATCAATAAAAATCTTATTCCAATTGAAAAAACTGATTAAAATCAAATAAATAATAATCATGATTTTTTATTTTAATAAAAATCGAAAATATCACATACCCGCTTAGAATAGGTAGTTTATTTTATGTTACGAATATAATACGGTAGCCCAATTTTACTTTTGGGTTTGTGTTTGTTTTCTATGTTTGCATGCATTCTTTTTAATTCCTTTGTTAATCTAAACTAAAAACACAATAGGCCTAGTAAGTAATACCTACTATTACTATTTGAATGCAAAGTATGATGGGGATAATATGTTTGCAGGAATAATTAGTAGCATTTGTATTATCAAGTCAAGAACTTGTTCTCACAATAGAAGCAAAGATTTAGTCTAGAAAAGAAGTAGTCTCCCGCACTGGCAAAATTTTCATCTTAAAGTGGAAGTGGGTGACCTTGGGATGATAATAGTAACAGCCCACACGCTTGTCAGGAAATTCACACGATGTACCGTGTGATATTATCTCCTAAGCTATAGCTTTGATCTACCTATGTCTTAGTTTTTTCCGTCTGTCTTCGGTCGGTAGAAATCACGTCATTCTTTCTTTGATTGTTAATATTATGGAGTGATAGCAAGGGCCCCCGAGGGAGTTTCTCACTTCGCTGTCCACTGTCCAGAAATCACCTCTAGTTTGGGGAGCTGACGTTTTGAAGTTTGCGTGATTAAACCTTTTCCCTTTTCTTTGCCTTTAAGCCAAATGCTACCCTAGGCCAGACATGGACGTATGATTTTGATGGGTAATATTTCAAGTGGCGTAAATATCGAGAAGAAATAATTGATATCTACAACTGTAGGGCTGTCCAAGTCTTGCATGCTTTCTTGGACAACTCCCAGTGTGTTAAGTTTCATAGCTTAAGTAGCCCCCCCCCCCCCCCCCCCCGTCTGGGCCCGGGGTAGAATTGGCCCAGAGCATGGCTCTGCTAATCGTAAAAGGCGATTCAAGAAAAAAAGTCCACCTCGCAAACATCAGCTAGAAAGAGCGGAATATCTTATAACTCCCGAAACTAGAGACGAGCTCTGGCATCGTCGCCGGGACCTTGCCCCCTTCCCTTGACGACCCCCCGGCGACGATGACAATGATACAACGACACGTGACAAAGACGATGACGCCGCGACGTGGAGAAACCCCCCTTCTCCCCTTTAACCCGTGGCTGGTTCTGACCAGCATGGGCCCCTCCTCCCCCCCCCCCCTTAGGCTAGAGGGGGGCATTATGACCTAACGGTTGGCGCGTCCTTAATCCAAATAAACCAAAAAAAAAAAAACAACTAGTAGCCTACCTACCTGAGTGTACATCCAACATTTTCCTAGCCAAACGAATTAGCAATAATGTCAACTGTCAATTGTGTCTCTTGGGATTCCCTCTTTAAAACAAAAGAACACGTCACGAGTAGACCCAGGCCTGGCCCGCGAGTCAAGCCCGGACCCAAACAGGGCTTTTACAGCAGCTTACTCTCCAAACCACATACTGAACTGCAGGCTGCAAACTTTTCCTAAAACAAAACAAAGAAAAATGTTAGGTACCCCAATGCTCCCGGGAGTTACAATTTTAATAAGCCAACCAACAAAAAAGGAATGAAAAAGGGAATTTAGAAGGGAATGAACAAGCAACAAGCAAAAGGAAGATGATAAAAAAGGAAGGAAGGATGAATCAAAAGTTCAAAATCTACCACCGACTACCAGTCCAACAGTGGGGGAAGAAGACAAATACAAAAACAATTGGTGTCTAGGATATTAAAAATATCAAGGTGGTGTTGGGAGCCTAGTTGATCACTTACTCTATAGGTAAACATAGGTTTAGCCGCGGTAACAATGGCCAACGGTTACG
This sequence comes from Sweltsa coloradensis, assembly GCA_024449915.1. Classification (NCBI taxonomy): domain Eukaryota; kingdom Metazoa; phylum Arthropoda; class Insecta; order Plecoptera; family Chloroperlidae; genus Sweltsa; species Sweltsa coloradensis. The sequence continues at coordinate 23,396 of JAMZAV010005105.1, forward strand.
TTACTGTAGAGATACTGGTAAGTACTAAGTAGGCCCTAACGATGTAGCCCAGAGTTTTTTTTGCCTCACTGGTTGGTACCGTACCATTAAATGTTTAAATCTCCTGCACTTCCCCTGTCCACCTCACCAATTGGATTGGTTTGGATTTTGCTTAACGTCTCATATTTTTTGCAACTTGGGCTAATCGAGACAAGGGAGGGACGTTAAGGGATGACGCGGGGAAAAAGGGTGGACAGGCCTGTGCTGGTCAGAACCAGCCGTGCAAGCATATGGGAAGGGCAGGGGTTCCCCCCACGTCGTGGTCGTCTCCGTCTGTGTCATTATCCGTACGTGTTTGTCATTGTCGTCGCCGTCGGGGAGGTAGTCGAAGGGAAGGGGAAAGTTTCTCACCAATGTTCATCAATGTGTAGGAGTCATCAAATAACATCAATTTTTTTCCCGCTTCTTATATTCGGTTGACAAGACAAGGTTCAATTTTAAAATTTTGTGGTGTAGTTTAATAGTGTTACTTGATATTAATTTTACTAGGCCTACGAACGGAAATAAGGGAGCGCACTTGCCCGCCGCCATGATCGACCCTCATTCGAAAGTGGGCCTACTGGTCCACGGTATGCCCTACATCAAGAAGCAAACCACTAACCAGCACAGTTTTAAAAAATGAGGCCGTATTTTTTACCCAACTAAAAATGTAGCTTTAAATAAATAAAAACCGTATTTAGAGTAGGCCTATACCCACTCAATCACACTTGTACGGTAACTGATTTTCAGTGGGGGAAAGGTAAACCAAAGCGACCAAAAGGCCCCGACGCAATCGACGAGTGAACGATAACCAACCCAAAAAAATTTATATTTTTAATAGGAAATATAACAATCAGTGGTATGGACAGTGCAAACACCCGCGGATCAACGCCAGAATCAACAAGGCCGATTCAGAACAACTTTAAATTTATTATGTGCCTTGTTGCTAGGATGGCTCCAAAGTCACCGTTTACAAATTCCGAAGACAAGAACTGGTGGACTTAAAAGTCCAAATCAGAAGTAAAAAAACTTCCGACTTAAGCGGGAATCGAACCCTGGACCTTTTGCATTGGAAAGCAGATACGCTAACCACAAGACCAACAAGCCATATTGCGCATCTTACCAACGGTAGGGCTACCTTTGACTGAAACTTTGCATTTGAGTAGCCTATGTTATGTGATAGGCCTACCGGTATGTCTATTAAAAATTATACAGGTCCTAGCCTTAGCCTCATTTTAATGTAGGTATAGGCCTAATTAAATTAAATTCCTTGGCCGCGGACGAGGGTCTTATGCCCACACTTCGATAATTTGTTTGGTAATAGGCCTACGGTAGTAGTATTTGCTTCTGTTTAGCAGCTTTAGCCTAGAGCTGCTATTTTTTCTGGTTTTCAGTTCAGACGAGGCAATAGTGCGTGTGATAGAGCTGCGATTCCTTGGCCAGTAAGCCTACGTCACACATTTCAGTGACAGAGGCAAAAAGAAGGCTTTACAGCCCTGCGGTAGAACCGTACACACTGTCAAATGTTAAGAGTGTAGGAAGGGACTCAGGGGAACAGTCAAACTACCATAGGAAAATGTAAGAGAAGACCGAGTGATTTGAATATGCCCGCTTTAGTGTCAGCCAATTTAAACGCTTCATTACAAAAAGTCAATGTAAAAATATACGGTAGGCGGAGGCCTATAGGGCTATCATTGATATTGAACCCCTATTGTAGGCTAGATTAGAAGTCTCATATACCTCCGCACAGGCGCGAGCGTAAACAAATTGAAGAGTCAATCGGCCCATTTCAAGATGGCGATTTGGCGTTTTTTAATTGATGCTTTTTTAATGCAATAAAGTATTTTACCCGGGGTTTTTGATATGGTTTTAGCTTGTGCAGCATGGTATTGAACAAACAAAAACAATACAAAGTTATTGCATAAGGGAATTTAGGGAATCATTTAGTTTTAAAGGCTGGAATGCTTACCTGTCAACCTGGCGCAATCTTGAGAACTATTTGTGCTACAAATCGCTCCCATTTGATTAACATGTAAACTGGAATTTCAAGATGGCTTCCAATTGTCACGGGAAGTGGACCACCGACTGCTAATCTAGCCTACAATAGGGGTTCAATATCTATAGGGCTAGTAGAGCAATGAATTCCCGCTCAACCTTAGCGTGTAGCCTAATACCAACATTTGAAGCTCGAAAGAAGTTTTGGGTGCGCTTTTTTTTTAATACCCATAGAGCTAGTGCGGCAGGAAGGTGTAGTTATGGGTGCGCTCTAGTAGGCCTAGTATAGCCTAGCCTAGTCTTGTCTATATAGTAGCACCTAGTGCACTTTCCCGACGCCATGCTCGACTCACGCTAGTAAACTTGTACCAACCATAGGGCTAGAGCCAGAGCCTACATCAACAAACTAACCAAGACGCTTTACGTAAGTTTCACCAAAATTTCCTTACGCTAGGGGCTAGGCTACCGCGGTAGGCCTCGGAAGGTGGAAAACATGTAGGCCTACGGTTGGTACATCCGAACGTGGATCGAGCTGGGCAGCGGACAAGTGTGCGGCTGTGGATATTTGCACCCACTGAGGTGCGCCGAGGAGGTTTTATGCTATTTTCACCTATGTTCTGCGCATGCGCGGGTGCGTCCAACATTTAATATTCTATTGGCACCGACGTGAAATGAATAACCTGAAGGTGCGCGTTTTTTCTACCCAACTTGACACCGCCTGTACAATGTTGATACATTCTGGCCAACAAAGTACCTTGTTTAGAAAATAGTATTGTTGGGATGGTTGATGTTTTTAAGAGTTGGAGTTGTGTTTTGAAGTCGGTAGAAGAGAATGAGTTATTAGTTTGTCTTGAATAAAAGAATAGAATAGAATGATTATTACGAACCGTGTTGTGTATTCTTAATAGTATATACTACGAGTCCGTGATAACTGGGGCCCAAATGCCCAAATGAGGAGATTGAAGTAGTTAAAAGAGTTTAAATATTTAGGTATAGTAATAGATGATAAACTGGATTCTAAGGCGCATGTTAATTACATAGTTAAAAAAAATAGGTAAAAAATAGGTAATATGAGAAGAATAGGGGGCAAACTTTCAAGTTGGACGAGAAATATGGTTTATAAGAGCATAATTAAGCCGCATTTTTGAATTTGGTGCTACTATATTGTACCAAGTTTATAAAAATGATGTTGAAAGGTTACAGGTGTTGCAGAATAAGGCTATGAGATGTATCATTAGATGTGGAAGGGAAACACCTATAAAGATTATGCTTAATACTTTGGAATGGTTGAGTGTGAAGGAAAATATATTATTGTTAGTATTAGTTTTCATATATAAAGTTAAAAAAGGAATGATGCCAAATTACATGGAGGACAAGATGACTGATGTGAGTAAGGTACATAATGTAAATACTAGGGGAGCAGAAGAAGGAAAATCATGGAGGTCAAATTGTAAAAGTAAAAAATGGCTAGGCTCAGTCTTTAACAATGGTGTAAAGGAATTCGATATGTTACCCAGGGAAATCAAAGAAATAAATAGTTTGGGCATGTTTAAAAGTAAATGTAAAAAATGGATTAAATTACAAGATTTATAGAATAATGTAAGGTAAGAAAGGATTTTACAAAGGACTAAGCATCAATAAAGTAGTCCTAAGCAGGTTAAACAAATGGGAAAAAGAAGTATACATTGCTAGGTAGATGAGTAGTACGTCTAAATAAATATTATGCAAAAACCTAGTATGATAGTGTAAAGTTAATTTTAAAGTGTTTTCAAGTTGTTTGTTGTAATTGATGTTGTGTAGTATTTGTATGCTATAAATGTGATGTAAGATGTAACGAAATGGCTAGAATGAGCCAGAAATAAAGAAATACAAAAAATAAAAATAAGCACGAACCCACCCCTGGAGGGTTGCCCAGCCTAAAAATGATCCGGTTTGTGAAAAAACAGTTCCCCCCCTGGTGACGGGGCCATGATGGGCCCCTACTTTTAAAAACCTTTGGACTAGGCCCCTGCACGTGCGACGAGCCGAACCCGGCCCACAGGTAAGAATAGAACCAGCTAATCATTGGAAATTTTGCAATGGAAAAAGAGTGCTTGGGTGGAACCCAACCCACCCCCGAAATTGGGGACAAAAAGATACCACCCTTAGGTCTTGCTAAAAATGCAAGAGAAATTGAAAATTTAGGGGGTATGTCGCAACCGCAATTCGGGCCCCATTAACTTAGAGACCCCCAAACTAGTCCAGTAGGCCTACAAGCCAATAGATCTGCCACTCAGTCCCCCCAGGTCCCCCGAGACTTTCCCCCCTCAAGATCTTCTTGCATGGCCCAATTCCCACATTTAGGGGCCCGGGGATTTGGGAAGGGATTTTCTGCGGACTTGTGAAGACTTTTTCTTTGCAGATTTTTGGACACTTTGGGGGTGGCTATCGCACGGGTCATCCCCCGAGGAATGCTCAACGTTGGTGGCAAGGCCGCCAATATTTGACCTACATGGAAGGTGTTTTAGATCCAGCATGGATATACGTTTCAACGACCTTCGCTTAGGGAATCCCTGTACGAAATTTACATGGAGAAAAACAAAAGAAAGAATACAATAAAAAACGTTTATTCAAAAAAAGTACTGGCATCACGCCTATCAAGGACCTCCGATTTTTCCCTGCCTCAAAAGACTACTTTTGAGCTACTTAAATCGCATACGCCCATTTCTACGAGCCCCCGTTTCCCTCAATCAATCGAAAGCTCACGACTCGAGCTATTAAAATAGAGCGTGATCTCGAATCTGAGGACATTCCCCAAAGGATCACCGTACCAAAAAAAACAGCCATCACAAAATGACCTAAAGCAGGGACGAAACCCCGGGGCAAGCCGACATCAACAGCATCACGGAAAAAACTTTTAAAACAGTCTAAAAAAACATCCAACAGAACGTTGATGTTACAATTGCCAAGGTTTTGGGTCACACTCCTCCGATTGGCTAAACCTCCTACCACCCGCACTCAAAAAATAAACCCTGCTCGTCAGGGAAAACAGGGGGGGGGCCCTTTTTGTAGAACCCCCCCAACGAAAATTAAAAAAAACAAGTGACATCGGACTTGGGATATTTTTTATCCCCGGAAAATTAACCATTTATTAGAAAAAAAAACTACGAAAAAATAGTAAATTTAAACAGAAGAGGCACGGGCAACCAAATTTGAACCTAGAATCAGTCACGAGAGGGTTCCTTGATGGATGGCAAAGAGAAAAAAAACTTTACCCCCCGGAAAAGGAAAATAGAAGCGAAAAATGTGGAGGAAAATAGGGGAAAAGCAGGCCTAGATACAATGATCTTGCTCATGCTCGCCATGAAAAGAAGAGAAACCCAGAAGAGAAAGAAAACCCAGAGAATCGAGTTGGAAACCCTTCCCGAAGAAGAAAGGAACTTTTTCTGTGGGACGCGACTTTGCTGAAACTTACGACGTCTATTGGCCAAGAAAAAGGATTAAGAATACAGACTTGACAGGTGAATATGATTGTGGACTTTCTATGAAAACGAGGAATTTCAAAAAGATGAAGCAATATCAACAGGTTTTGAAGATACAAACTTGTAGTGGTATTGGCAGATGATTATAAACCCAAAGCGAAGAAGGAATTTTAGCGTTTTTAACCTAAAAGGATTTGGACCATCCACATCGTGGACAAAATCGGCAAAGGTATGGGTATACAAATTGATTGCAACTTCCAAGACGGGATTCCACAAGTATCCCGCACCCAGATACAAAGTGCCACGTGTCCTCGCTCGATTTATTGCTGCTGACGACGCGTCTCGTGTGAAAGGGAAGAATTTCCGCTAGAAAAGCAGATCCGGAAGGGCCGGAGCGGATTGTGACTCAGCTATGGACGAAGGAAACTTCGTCGACCTCCCCCAAAAAAGGGGCAGCAGACCCACAAGACGAGAGGACTAATAGGAAAAATTAGTTTATTTCAAGTTATCATAATCTCTTCGTCACCAAGAACTTAAGTCGTAGGGGGGAAAAACACCCCCTGTACAAAGTTGATACTTTGGCCAAAAAAGTAAACCTTGTTTAGAAAATAGTTTGTTGGGATGTTGTGTTTTTAAAAGTTGGAGTTGTGTTTTGAAATCGTTTGAAGAGAATGAGTTATTAGTTTGTCTGAATAAAAGAATAGAATAGAATGATTATTACGAACCGTGTTGTGTATTCTTAATAGTATATACTACGAGTCCGTGAATAAACTTTTTTACACTAACAGAAAGGATTTCGGGTGCGCTCTTTTCGATTATTATCCTAGAACTTTTTGTTTTTTTTGTTTGTTTATTAGCCTTCTTTGGTACACTTATGCGTCCAACCACTATTGTGGTGGACAAGTTTTGAAGTTGTCTAGCTGTCTAGTGCGGCGCACTGTAACCAGCGGAAAGTTCGGCTAACCTAACGAAAGTAGTTTTGTAACGGAAAGAATTTTGGGTGTAGGGTACTGTCCATTAAATGTTGGCCACACGCGCGCAAGCGCAGAACATAGGTGAAAATAGCATAAAACCTCCTCGGCGCACCTCAGTGGGTGCGAATAGACACTCCGCAAATGTGCTAGCCTACTATACGGGAGTCGGACCAAAGCATTAATAAAGTCATTGTCAACCTAACCAAAATTAACATATTAGGGCCTAGGCCTAGGCGTGAAATGTAAAAATGTATGCACACCCTAGCTTTCACCAGTTTTACTGCCAAAATAGAGGTAACAAAACAATAGGGCAAGTGCCAACAAGAAAGCTTTGACCTTGGTTGACATGAATATGATGTTCCATAACAGAACCGTTTCAAAATACGTGTGAATGGAGCCTTGGGCAAAGCTTGGGCTAAATAAATGAGCAAAGTCACTGTCAAGGTCTTTAGCCTTGGGCCTCGGACAAGGTTATAGGCCTAATGGGATAGCTACCTAGCCTAGGCTAGGGGTAGCCCCGACATAGCAAGTTAGTAACGTTTTTTACCTTGCTCTAGTCTTTCTTCTTTCCGTAAAACCACAAGACAACTGCGAGTGATGCTGCACTCAACACAGACTTCCTCTGTGCCAATGAGGCAATTTGCTAAACGTTACAGGCCCCTTTAACAAACGGGTAAACAAAACGTTTACAAAAAAAAATGGAAGCGTACGCAAGAAAAACGGGGAACGATGCACTAACTACAGTCAAATAACAGAAAAGCTTGAAGTTATCAAAAAATGTGCAAAATCATTATAAAACGATAGCAGGCGACTTGTTCCCCCAAGTGAAGACCTGTGGGAAAACACCCGTCAAGACCGCCGAGCCGAACAAACTGACAGTGCGACTGGCTTCTCATTGGACGACTGGCCGCCAGAGTTCGGCTCGGTGTGAAAAAAGCTTCGTTAAACGTCGGCTACATTCGTATTATTTTCTTGTGCGCGAAATTCAAATGAATACCGGGAAGCATACTGTGAAGCGAGCTGTGAAGATACGAGTGCACAGTATTGATAACAAATAATATTATTATCATATTCTGTGGTGTAACGATAGTTTGGTCAGGAATGTCCAGGAAATATTTCAGAGAAATCATATTACCTATCACCTATTTTATACAAAAAAGGCGTATTTAAAAAATCAGTTTAGTAGTAGAAAAATCTTTCATTCAGGATTGCCAGCAGTCGTGGTCGTGGTCGTGGCCATTACAATCATGACCTAAATTAAAGTAAACATCGTTCAAAAGCCACTAATAAAATATATTGGGTCATAGATAACATCACGTTTTATTGTATTGGCCCACACGTCAATAACAGTAAAGTATACTACAGATTATATTGGCAATATGGAATTATAAAAAAATGTTGTATTAAGATTTCTACATAAACTTAATATTTATCTTCTCGTGGGAAACCTGCACGAGAACGAATGATGTCCCTCTTCGGACGTGTAGGGAATTATTTCCAAGTGTTGTTGGAGAGGAAAATGATGAAAACCTTGTAAATAATTCTCAGTCAGGATTGCCAGTAGCGTTAATGCATCCCACGCGTTCCTGAAAAAGGGAGCCTATTCAGTTATAAAAACGATTGACCCCCACCATCATCTAACTAACCATTTATAGGGCAAGAGACTGGGACTTTTTTAATGTGAATATCTGGGACAACCCGGAAATTTGTGTCTTAGAGTGTTTTTATTCACAATTGGATATTTTAACCATTCCAAAAATCCTTCTTATCATTTGAATTTAATAAGGAAAAATTCTACCAATTCCGAACAAAACAAAGCAGCTTTTTAGCCGGGTTAAAAGTATGACAAACTGGCAGATTTAATTGTGTAGATTTTGAAAAGTGGTGGTAAACTATTATACCTATCCCTAAAAGGGGGGGGGGGGGAGGTATCAATGTTTCAAAATTAAGACAATTATCGATTGATTATAAAATTATATATTATTTTGTTTTACCGATACAATCATGTTGTGGTTTAGAGAGTGAAGAATAATATGGACATATTTCTCGATTTGGTTGATCAGGAAACACTCCCGCAGGGGGAATTCAAAAGATCCATTCAGATCTATAATGCAACTACAATTCAGAAGTTCAATTGTCTAAGGCGCCTAACTGGAATGTGGGAGACTCGGGTGCGAACCCCGATCGGGATGGATTTTTTTAACTTTTGAATTGTATTAAATATTAATATGGACATAGTTTTCGTTTTGACAGTGTTGGCTGATTCGGGAGGTCTAGAGCTCAAATTCCGTCTCGACCGGCAATCCTGACTGAAGGTTTTTCCGAGGTTTTAAATGCAAGTGATTGAGTCCTTCCTCGGAAATCCCTTCACAATTTGTCCTATCCGCAACATACCTAGTTAGACACTTGAAGAGGGGCATGAATTGCACCCTGGGCAGGCTTCCTACAAAAATTATATGATTTATTGGATGAGCGTAGCGAGCGTAGCGAGCGAAGCGAAAACTTCAATTTCACTGACCCCCAAAAAATTTAGCTCCAATGTTTTTTTTTTTTTTTTTTTTTTTTTTTTTTTCTGTCTGTTGTTCGCTCGATTCCGGGCAAACGGCATATCCGATCTTGATGAAAATTTGAGGGGACCTTCGTTTTCTTGAACTTAGAGGTGTATTGTTTTTGGGTACAATCGAAGAAAATATTTCTCATGAATATCGTACTTTTACGATTTTTTTCGATTTTTAGTGCGATATTTCGTCACATTTGAGCCGATTCTGACCAAACGGGTGGGGCTACAACGTTCATATTTCACATGGACATTAAGATTATGGTGTTGAAGTACCCTTTTAAAGAAAAAGTTGAAAAAGTTAGCCAGAATCTATAGAAATAAAGGTTTTAATATTATTTTTTCAACTTTTAGTGCGATATTTTCGTCACATTTGGACTGATTCTGACCAAACGGGTGGGGACTACAACGTTTTAGATTTCACATGGACATTAAGGTTATGGTGATGTAGTACCTTTTGAAAGAAAAAATTGAAAAAAGTTAGTCAGAATCCACAGAAACAAAGGTTTTAATATAAGTTTTTACGGTAAATGACAAGAAACAAAGAAACTTGACAACATTCACCTACAATGCGTAGGCAGCAAAACAAAGCACTTGCAAAAGTAAAGATATCCCAAGCAAACTTAAAACTTTAAAAAAGCTCATCCATCAACGCGGCGGACTTAGCGTTTTCCTAGTTGTATTCATGATGTTTATTGTTTTCAGATGTCTAGAATCTAGATGAACCACGTTGCATAATAATGTGAAGTGATCAGGTTGTAATAACTATGAAGGTCGGCCTGATTATTACGCAACAATAAGTTGGCTGGAGTTAGTCCCGCCAAACCAAGGCCATCGTTTGACTCGAGAACAAAAATAGAATCTCAAGTCCAGTGGCGAAGGAACGGGGGGGGGGGGGGGCAGGGGGGGCAAAACCAACATCAGTTCAATATCAATCCCAGAATTTCCGTAGTAAATATGCACTTACACTTAGGGCCATCAAATTCTAACTCGCTACCTTCTCGTGGTTTGGCCCGTGGTTAGGGGAGTTTTTCTCTCTGAAACTAATGGCGAGCTCTGGTTTAGTTTTTTTTGTTTATTTGGATTAAGGACGCGTCAACCGTTAGGTCATAATGCACCACTCTAGCCTAAGGGGGGTGGGGAGGAGAGGCCCATGCTGGTCAGAACCAGCCACGGGAAAGGGAAGGAAGGGGGGTTTCTCACGTTGCGGTCGTCATCGTCTTTGACATCGTTCGTTGTGTCATTGTCATCGTCGCCGGGGGGTCGTAAAGGGAAGGGGACAAGGTCCCCGGCGACGATTGCCAGAGCTCGCCTCTAGTTTCGGGGAGTAATATACTCCGCTCTTACTAGCTGATGTTTGCGAGGTGGACTTTTTCTCTTGAATCGCCTTTTACGATTAGCAGAGCCATGCTCTGGGCCAAATTCTACCCCGGGCCCAGACGGGGAAGGCGAGCTCTGGGTCGTCGTCAGGGAACTTTCCCCTTCCCTTTGACTACCTCCCCGACTGCGACGACAATGACAACACGACGGATGATGACACAGACGGAGACGACCACGACGTGGGGGAACCCCTGCCCTCCCCATACGCTTGAGGCTGGTTCTGATCAGCACAGGCCTGTCCACCCCTGGTCCCCCCGCGTCATCCCTTACGTCCCCCCCTTCGTCTCGATTAGCCAAGTTGCATAAATATGAGAAGTTAAGAAATATCCAATAAATAAATTGTACAATTAGACAATATGTTTGACTGTATGCTAACGTGGTATATATGTTTGACTGTATGCTTCGTCATTATATATAAAAAAAAAAGGTTGAGATTCACTAAAATGGTCCACTTCACGTTCATTTTTTTAGTTTTTAGATCTTAGATAGTTGCTGTAAACATTGTTTACAGAGTCTCATGATGGGGTATTAATAATAATCAAACACCCGGTTCCAACATAAGTCAGGTCGGGGGGTGACGTATCACCAATTTCTCGGGCTGTGGACTTTCAGTGTTTGCTAGCCAGGCTCAACACCTCCTCATCTACTTCAATGTCTTCTATGACAGCCATTTCTACCAGTTCTCTCCATTTCTTTCTATCCTCCCAGAGTCTTTCTTCATTAATTCTTTCCCATGATTTCCCTCTTTCTTCAACGTTCCATTTTATTTGGTCCCTCCATCTATCTCTTGGGCGTCCAAACTTTCTTACTCCAAACAAATTGGGGTTTCAAAACCATCGGCAGTGTTGGCTAGAGCGTTTAGCGCGCGACTCTGATTCGGGAGGTCCCGGGTTCAAATCCCGCCGAGACCGGCAATCCTGACTGAAGGTTTTATCCGAGGTTTAACATACCTACTGAACAGGGAAATGAACTGCACCCCACAAAAATTATTAATTATAGGTATATTGGAGATAAAACAATTGCGAAGGGATGTCCGAGGAGTGTTTATAAGAGGAATCAATTAATTGCAATCATCTCTCAAATTTCAATAATGGTTCGCATTAACGATTGAGGAAAACCCAGATCAAACTTCAGTCAGGATTTCCGGTGACTTTGAATCCGGGGCCTGACGGAACAATGTCGGTGTTCAAATATGGTTCATTGTTGTCGTTTTAATTTTAATTGGTGTTTATTATTATGTGTGAATTTGTTTAAATATGTTAGTATTAATAATTCTGCTCCATTATGTAATAAAGTTTTTATAACTAAATAGAATAAATAAATAAAACCTAGGATGAATCATCACCATAAATGATTGAAATGGTATTTAATCAAATGAAGGAGATATGTTGTGTGTTGACCTCCTTTGTAAATAAGTTTTTTAACTTAATAGGAAAGACGGTGATTAAATAAATACATATACATAATCAGTGTGACTCGCAAAGCGGTCATTCATCCTCAAGCCAACTCGTTTCCGTGAGATCGTAAGCTGCTTGTGATTTCTGAACTCCTGATATAAACCGAGCACTTTCCGACCTGCACTGCGTTCCTTTGCAACACCGAGTGCCGGGTGAACGCCGCCTGAACGGCGCCAAATTCAAACCTAGTAGCTCAAGAATACTTGGCTTCTCTTGGCCATTCACTACTCACTTACTCGCCTTTCTCGATAACTCGAAATATCTCAGTGCAAATAGAGTGTTGGCTCGACTCTGGTTAGGGAGGTTGGATTCATTTAGGGTGCGTCAACCGTTAAGTCATAATGCGCCACTCTAGCCTAGGGGATATGGGAAGGAGGGAAGCCACGGGTAGGAGGAGGAAAGGGAGATTCTCACGTCGCGGTCGTCAACGTCTTTGTCATCGTTCGTGGTGTCATTGTCGTCGTCGGGGAGGTCGTCAAGGGAAGGAGAGGGGTCCCCGACGACGATTGCAAGAGCTCGCCTCTAGTTTCTGGGAGTAAAATACTCCCTTACATACTAGCTGATGTTTACAAGATGAACTTTATTTCTCTTTCCTCGCCTTTTACGATTAGCAGATACATTCTCTGAGCCAAATTCTATTTGGCACTGCACAATAAAAACTTTAAAATAATTGGATGAGCGTAGCGAGCGTAGCGAGCGAAGCGAGCGAAGCGAAAACTTCAATTTCACTGACCCCCAAAAATTTAGCTCCAATGTATTTTTTTTTTTTTTGTATTTTTGTCTGTTTGTTAGCAGGATTCCGGGCAAACGGCACAAGCGATCTTGATGAAATTTTGAGGGGACCTTCGTTTTCTCTGAACTTAGAGGTGTATTGCTTTTGGGTACAATCGAAGAAATATTTCTCATGAATATCGTACTTTTACGATTTTTTTCGATTTTTAGTGCGATATTTTCGTCACATTTGGGCCGATTCTGACCAAACGGGTGGGGCTACAACGTTCATATTTCACATGGACATTAAGATTATGGTGATGTAGTATCTTTTGAAAGAAAAAAGTTGAAAAAGTTAGCTAGAATCTATAGAAATAAAGGTTTTAATATTAGTTTTTCAATTTTTAGTGCGATATTTTCGTCACATTTGGGCCGATTCTGACCAAACGGGTGGGGCTACAACGTTCAGATTTCACATGGACATTAAGGTTATGGTGATGTAGTACCTTTTGAAAGAAAAAGTTGAAAAAGTTTGTCAGAATCCACAGAAATAAAGGTTAAATATGAGTTTTTTTGGGTTTATAATACCTATTAACAAGTAACAATAGAAACTTGACAACAATCACCTACAATGCATTCAAAAAGCACTTGCAAAGGAAAAGTGCAAACAAACGCAAAAAAACGAAAACAAAAAACTAACAAAAAAAAACGCTCATCCTTCAACGCGGCGGGACTTTAGCGTTTTCCTAGTATTTTGAATTGTCAAAGGGCATATCAAAAAACTGTCGCGATGCCCACTAAACAGGACAAGTAGTTTAGGCCTACTTTCATACCACGTGACATTATTATTTTCTTTTTAATGTTCGTATAGTTTGGTGATAACATTGATATTTTATAACCAAACAATGGGCTTAGTTGACAATAAGATGAAACATTGAAAATAATTAGTATTTCTTAATCCAAGTTATGTCTCGTGGTGGAAAATACCCGTCCACTAAAAAGCCGGCGAGGAAACTATTGCATGTCACCAAGGTCCAGAATTACAATGTCAATAACTTTATTAAAATGTTAATTATTTGGACATACACTGTTCTTAGATACTAGGAAAACGCTAAAGTCCGCCGCGTTGATGGATGAGCTTTTAAAAATGTTTAGTTTGCATGGGATATCTTTACTTTTGCAAGTTCTTTGTTTTGCTGCCTACGCAAATACGCATTGTAGCTGATTGTTGTCAAGTTTCTTTTGTTACCTGTCAATTGGTATTATTTTCCGTAAAAAACTTATATTAAAAGCTTTATTTCTATAGATTTTGGCTAACTATTTAAACTTTTTCTTTTAAAAGGTACTACATCACCATAACCTTAATGTCCATGTATAGTATGAACGTTGTAGCCCCACCAGTTTGGTCAGAATTGGCCCAAATGGCACGAAAATATCGCACAAAAAATCAAAAAACTTATATTAAAAGCTTTATTTCTATGGATTCTGGCTAACTTTTTCAACTTTTTCTTTCAAAAGGTACTACATCACCATAACCTTAATGTCCATGTATAATATGAACGTTGTAGCCCCACCCGTTTGGTCAGAATTAACCCAAATGTCACGAAAATATCGCACTAAAAATCGAAAAAAAATCGTAAAAAGTACGATATTCATGAGAAATATTTCTTCGATTGTACCCAAAAACAATACACCTCTAAGTTCAGAGATTTCGAAGGTCCTGTCAAATTTTCATCAAGATCGGATATGCCGTTTGCCTGGTAGAGAGTTAACAAACAGACAAAAAAAAAAAAAAAAAAAAAAAAAACACCCGAGCTAAATTTTTTGGGGGTCAGTGAAATTGAAGTCTTCGCTTCGCTCATCCAATTAAATAATTTATTAGTGATATTTGTACTAATTGAGTGTCTTTCTCAAACTGAAGTTGAACAAAGGAATATTTTATCAATACAAAGAAATATAAAATAACAAAAACGACCATGAAATATTTATGCCTACAAATTATGATTAAAATTAAAATAATACATTGCAGGTCTTTGAGGAAAGCGCGGTTATTTCAAATTATATCATTGAAAATCATGGAATTATGTCCACTACCGAGAATGTTCCTGTAATTCACATGGGTACATAATAAATTAATCATTCATTCATTCAAATCATTCATTTATTAAGTAAAATGATATGATTTATGTTATATTTTAACGAGATATCACAATTTTCATAAAAACACGGCCTTGTAGAAGCACGCACCATTCCGTAGCCAATGCAGTTCCCAACAATCAGACGTTGAGTGAAACAATGAAAATAACAATCCCCAGTCGAGCCCAGAATGGTCGACCGGTCGCCTTTACGGAACACAACCCAAGTAGCAAAAACCACTGCCTCGCGGATCCTCTCTCTACACAGGACTCACGCACACACGGACGCATTTATCGTGGTAGTCCACGATTTTCTTGACAAATATACATTTTCTGGTACTCAAAAGCCTATCGGGGTAAAGGGGGAAACTTTGACAACTCATGACCCGGCACCTCCACCATTAGGCTACTATACTCTTATAGTCGATGAGCCTTGCTTAGTGCTAA
Organism: Sweltsa coloradensis; assembly: GCA_024449915.1. NCBI lineage: Eukaryota > Metazoa > Arthropoda > Insecta > Plecoptera > Chloroperlidae > Sweltsa > Sweltsa coloradensis. Next base: position 38,531 of record JAMZAV010005105.1, read on the forward strand.
CCAACAGTGTTGGCTCGATAAGCGCGCGACTCTGATTCTAGGAGTACCGGGTTCGAATCCCGTCGTGACCGGCAATCCTGACTGAATCGTTTTTCCGAGGATTGCAATGCAAGGGATTTAGTCCTCTTAAATAACCCTCGGACATCCCATCACAATTGTCCTATGCGCAACATACCTAGTTACTGAAGAGGTGCATGAATTGCACCCTGGGCAGGCTTCCCACCTTAAAAAGAAAAAAAATACTCAAAATTCCTTTCACATCAAGGTGTACGGTAGTAGCCAAAGAAAGCAGCCGATCGTTCTTTTTTTAAATAATCATATTTTTCCATGGCATTCTCGTTGACAGAGGAGGTACCGTGTATGTCACTTTTATCTTTAAGAAACAGGCCTATAAGGCTGCCTTGATGCAATGTTGCATAATAGTTAATAAGGTACTCTCATTATAACCAGCATTTTTACAACAAATAATATTATTAAATGATTGATTACACTTATTATGAAGTGCTGTATCATAAAATTAAATATTTCATACTACTATACTTTTCAATAATATCATCCTCTAGTATAGTACAGTACAACTTCATTTTTTTTTGACACAGCTCTGCCTTTACATTAAGAACAGAATAACAAAAATTAAAATTTATTTACATTTTTTACAAATTACATTTAACAATAAGTAAAATTGGTTACAGATTATGAAAACTTTAAATGAAGTGAAAAATTATTCTAGATTAATTTATTATCAAGGCAATATTATTGTGTTTATTGTCTTATGAACGTTGTAATGAGTATACGTTGATAAGGAATTGTTTAATTGCTATTCCAAAGTAAAACAATGTCAATAAATAATTTTATAATTAATTGTGAATTGCTAATTATTGCTATCACATAACAAAGAAGAAGAAATAGTTAAACATAATCAATCATTATTAATGAGTTGATAACAGTTAATTAAGCAGAATTCCGTTCAAATAACATATAATAAAAATAATTATCGTAAGAAACCTGCTCAGGGTGCAATCAATGCCTCTCTTCAGGTTGTCTATAACTTTACAAGTATATTGGAATTAGGACAATTGTGAAGGGATCTTCGAGGGCTGTTTAAGAGGACTAAATCCCTTGCATTCGCATTAACTACTGAGGAAAACCTCGGCATAAAATCAGTCAGGATTGCTGGTCTCGACGAGATTTGAACCCGGGACCTCCCGAATCAGAGTCGTAGCTTAGCGCTCGAGTCAACACTGTCACATAAATTATTATTCACATTATCACTGATAGATAATTAGTTCAGCAAGCACTACTCGCAAGACTCTTGATTCGGGAGGTCACCGGATCAATTCCCGGTATCAGCAATCCCCTCGCAAAGTTTTTCCGAGGTTTTATTTATTCGTTAATACGAATGCTAGGCAATGACGCCTCTTAAACAAGCATCATGGCTTGCCCCTGAGTAGATTTACCACAAATTAAAAAAAATCTACATGCTTGAGCAGAACTATAGCCACACGTCAGCGCACCATATAAAATTGACTAAGACTAGTTTTTCACTCATAGACAATTGGTAGAGGCCCGTGAAAATGGTTTTATTTAATAAAACCGATATAATGCCGCTAAATGGTAATAAAACCATATAACACCGCCAAATAGTTATAACACCAAATTAACCTTTATTCTGCGAAATAAAACCGTATTTTACTATTTCCTTTCACAAAATCAACATTATCTACACTATTTTTTTTATAAACTTTTAATCTTAACTTGCTGACAACTTGAGTGTTTCTTACTTAAATTTATGCCAAAACACAAACGGTGCCCAGAAAAAATCCTTAGGTGTTACCTGTGCGCTAAAACGATGGTGATTTTTGTGCATATTGGAATTCCCTTTGCATATTAAACAATATTATTTATTTTATTACCGTTTTGTCATGCGAGAAATGCAAAAATTAAATAAAAACATATAACACCACTTTTTACATTTTTAAAAACAAAATTTGGGATAAAATAAAACCATTTACACGGACCTAGGAGTCGCTGAGGCTGGCACGGAGACGAGTTTAGGCGCTCAGCTTTCTGTTATTTTTTTTCGGGTAAACGGTTTATCACATCGGGACCATATTTCACGGAGCCGTCCCACAGTGCCGCTTCCCGTAAGGCCATCAACCTTTTTTTTTCCCCTATGCCATCATTACTACCTGTCGATAAAGACCATGTTACACTTGTTGGCCTAAGGGGAATTGATTTATTCCCCTTAGGCCAACACCCTGCATTTCATTATCGAAAATACAAAGAAGGTTTGTTGGCCTTGGGGTAATAGATTTATTCCCGTTAGGCCAACAGCGTATATACATCGTTTACGGTAAGGAGCGGGGTGTTGTTGGGCCCTTTGGGGGTAATTGATTTATTCCCGTTAGGCCAACAGCGTATATGCACCCCGCTCCTTACCGTAAACGATGCATATACGCTGTTGGCCTAACGGGAATAAATCTATTACCCCAAGGCCAACAAACCTTCTTTGTATTTTCCATAATGAAATGCAGGGTGTTGGCCAAAGGGAATAAATCAATTCCCCTTAGGCCATCAACGCTTCCTGTAACATGGTCTTTATCGACAGGTAGAAATGATGGCATAGGGGGAAAAAAAAGGTTGATGTCCTTACGGGAAGCGGCACTGTGGGAAGACACCTAAGAATCAATCTATGAAATCCATTACGCGTATTTCTAAAGCAAACCATTGATTTTTTTATTGAAAATTAGTGAAATCACCGTAATTTACTCAGTTTTAGTCAACTTCAGGAATTTATTCCAAGTGTACAGATTTTTTAACGTTAATTTGCGTATAGATATCAACGTTTAAATCAATGTGAACGTGCAGGTTAATTTGGTTTTATCGTAAGATCTGTTTGGTGTGAATTTCCAGAATTGAAATCCATGTTTTGGATTTCCCATTATATTTCACGCTATGAACATATGTCTCGCAATGAATTTGTAAGACATATTTTTTGTAACCAAGTGCAGATATCAATATAAATGTACTTTATTAACATTCATGCAAAATTTGGTAATGACATGACCAGTCGTTCAGCAGAAAATATCAACACCTGAGTGAGTGTGCGCATTTGATTGGGCCAAGGAAGTGGGGGGTCACAGGAAATAAGGGAGGCAGACGCGTAGGAACGTTTTGAAAGTTGGGGGTGCAAATCCATTAGCAGATTTTGTGGGTGGAAGCTGGAGTGTGGAGCGAAGCCCCAGCCGCCGGAGGCCATTTTGGAGAATGCTAAAAAAAATCACCGTACTACAGTTATTTCGTCATATTTTAACTGCACTCATACTCTGGTTTACAGCAACTATCTGCGATCTAAAAACTAAAAAAATGAACAAGTGGCGCATTTTAGTAAATTTAAACCTAATTTTTTTTATGTAATGACGAAGCATACAGGCAAACATATTCGTTTTACCAAGGTGACTGTCGAATTGTATAAGTGTATGTATTTACAACGGAAATTATGGGATTAATAATTAACTCACGTTAGTTTTGACCCCCCCCCCCTTCCGCCCCCCTGGGCAAAACTTGGGGGGAGCATTGCCCCCTCTGCCTCCCCGGTTCCTACGCCACCGAAGGGGGGGGGGGGGTCACAGAAGAAAGTGTGGGGGGAAATTCCTCCCCCACAACTAAGCTTTTAATCAGAGTGCATAGCAGGTGAGGTGAATAGTGAGTGAGTGATAGTGGAATACATAGATACTAGTATAATATAACCTACGTGGAATAAAACCCTAGATATGTAGATTATTTTTACTTCTCAGGACAACTCAAATCAACATGGTGGCGTAACTTTGCGGAGAAGACGAGAAGTCTGTAGTCTGGCAGGCACTAGTCCCTGTCATGTGGCGCTACCTAGCGTGTGTTCTGTGTAGTAGTTTTTTATTCAGCCGTAGATAAATGCGTACAATCATGACGTACAAATCTAATTAGGCACCTATATTTTCAAGCTCATCTCAAGAAGAGAATGAATCTTTTATTCTAATCAAAAACTAGTTTATACAGAAGTAGAACAATAGCCTAAATTTGGAATAGGATACTAATAAATAACCGCGTAAATAACTAATTTTTATAGCCATGATTTGATTTGGAATGAAAGATGACGAAATCAATGTTATTGATGGTATTTTATAAAAACTGTTACCTGGTCTGATAATTTTTTATTGTCAGCGTCCTCCAAGTAATTGTTAAGTGAGAAATATGATATTAGATTTTTTACTTTGTGTTTAAAATTTTCAATTGTTGTAGTTTGTTTGATTTCATCTGGTACTTAGTTTATGAAATAATTTAATCTTTATGTAGGCCTAACTTAGTTTGAATTTAGTTGACCTACTCCATCGTTCCAACACTGTGGTTTAAAAACAATCGACCGAACAATGTTAAATAATAATTAAT